>APFE030114701.1:0-43976 GCA_000404065.3 Pinus taeda | reverse complement strand
GGAGAAAATTCTGGAGATGATGTAATCAACTGACCTTGTTCCTTTAGGTAGTGAAGCAACACTTTTAGGGACTTAGGAGCCCTCAATTTATGGAAATTTATGATTGGGGTTGTAGTGCCCAAAAATGTCTATAACAAGGAGTTAGCCACTTCATGATATTTTTAATATTTTCTAGGTCCACTACTATGCCTGCCTTGGAAACAACATGTACCAAGTAATGAACTTCAGTTTGAAAGAAACTACACCTGTTTAGCTTGGCATACAACTTATGCTCTCTCAACAATCTTAACACTCTTTCCAATTGTTTTTCATGCTCTTCCTCATTCTAAGTATATATTAATATATCATCAATGAAAATTATCACAAACTTTTCCAAATGAGGGTGCAACACATTGTTCATTAAACACATGAAAGTAGTTGGAGAATTAGTAAGAGAAAATGGAACTACCACAAACTCATAATGCCCATACCTAGTATGGAATGTG
This sequence comes from Pinus taeda, assembly GCA_000404065.3. Taxonomy (NCBI): domain Eukaryota; kingdom Viridiplantae; phylum Streptophyta; class Pinopsida; order Pinales; family Pinaceae; genus Pinus; species Pinus taeda. The sequence continues at coordinate 43,491 of APFE030114701.1, read as the reverse complement.
GTCTTGTAAATATATTCTTCTTTGATGTGCACCTGATGATATCCTAATCTCAAATCAATCTTTGAGAACATTGTTTCTCCCTTTATATGATCAAATAAGTCATCAATTTATGGCAATGGATACCTGTTCTTGATGGTCACCTTGTTTAATTGCTTGTAATCAATGCAAAATCTGAGAGTACCATCCTTCTTCTTCACAAATAATACAAGACCACCCCAAGGTGACATAGTTGGACTAATGTATCCCTTATCAAGCATTTCGTTAAGTTGCAACTTTATTTACACTAACTCAGGAGTACTTATTCTGTAATGTGCCTTTAATGTTTGTGTTTCTCCTAGTACCAACTCAATAGAGAAATCCACCTCTCTATGAGGAGCAAAATTTGAAATATCTACAGGAAACACATCTTGAAATTGTTGCAAAATCAAATACCTCTTCAGAACTTTGCCATCCCCATCTTCTTTCCCTTTGTCACTGGAAACATGAACTACAAACAATACACATCCTTTTCAGCAATTGTGCTTTTCCTACAGAGTTGTAATCATTCTCACTAATATAGGCTTCTTCTTACCGTACAGGACTCTTATTTCCCCATCATCATCCAAACACTCAATAGCCTTATCATAGCAAACTACCTTAATCTTGTTAATGTAAAACCAATCCATGCCCAAAATCATATTTTATAAGCCCAAAGGAAACACATTTAAATGTGTTGATGTAGGCATACCATTCAACTCAAATAAATAATATCTCACCCAATTATGAACTCTTCTCTTGGCCCATGTAGCCAATTGCACCAACCAAGATTATGCATGCACTTATTTATTCAAGCCACACTTATCCACCAAGTTAGGACTAATATAAATATAATTAGAACTTGGATCAATAACAATGGAAACAACTCAATCACAGAGCTTACATTCCATCTCAATAATGGATTCTTGATGGTCTACCTATCTATTATCGAGTGTTTCATAGATCACGAGGAATACTTTGTCCAACATCCCCAACTGTTTGTTCCTCCTAAGAACTGTAAATCTAAGGTCTTCCACCCTAATGTTGTGAATAATTTCTCTTGTGATTCTCTCCACAATAAGTCCAACACTACAAAGGATTCTTGTCATCGCCTTTGGTTGGTTCCTTAGGATGAGACCTATGTCCTATGTCAACTACATCAAACTTCTTGTACAACACTACATTCTCCTTGTCACTTGCATCCTGAGGTCTTCCTCACTTCTTAACCCACTTTCCTTTATTCTTTTCATTCCATTTCCAATCATGCTTAGGCTTACACTTATGCTTAGACTGATCATAACAATGCTTCAACTTCCCAATGACTTCCTCTAATTACCAAGGCTCCTCATACTCATTATGATCTTTGAATGCTAATGGTAGTCCATTGATGAACCTTTGAACCTTTGTCTTCTCATCCTTATGATATGGAACATACCTCAATAGCTCCAGAAACCTATTCATGTATTCTTCATCTGTCAAAGAACCAATCTTAAGCTCATATAACTCCTTAGCCTTTCCATCATAATATCTCTCAGATAAATACTTCTTTCTGAAGAGTCTTTTAAATTCATGCTAACTCAACTCTTCTACCTTCACGTCTTCCCACTAGATATTTGCCTTCCCTTGAGACTGAAAATAACTATTTTGGCTTTCATATTCTCTGTGTAATCATGAAATTCGAAAAAAAATCTTCATCCCAAGTAGCCATGCTTCTACGTCTTCTGGTTTCTTCATCTTTCCACAAAATGTAGGCGGCTTGGATTTCTTGAACTCATTTTCCAAGTACTGCTTCTCACTCCTCCTATAAGGATGATGGCGGTGATGAGAATGATGTCTCTTTGAACAAAAAATAGAATAGAACCCATAAGAACTACTCCTCCTGTCAAGTGTATCCAACCACCTACCACCTCTAATTATTTCATCCATGTCCAACCTGTGTCCTAATCGAGACCTGCTACCATATGCCCCATTAGTCCTTTCCTCCTATCCATGACTGGTTCTCAGTTATCTCTACTTCTGCAAATCTGAAAGACTGTAAAGGATCACTACATTAGCCTTGGATTTGTTTTTCTAAGCTCTGGAAAGTATTTCCTATGACTCAAATTATCCTATCATTATCTCCCTTGCAACATCTAATTTTTTCCTTCAAATGTCTCAATGTATATATTATATCAGGAGAGTACTCATCTCCTTGTTTATCAATTTATCTCTAAGGAGAGTCACATGAACTATAATCCACCATATTTATCATCATCTCTGATCTTCTATCTCCTGCAAACATGTAAGGTTAGATAAACCAAATATAGACATAAAAATAATACCCTAATAAAGTTTAGGGGAGGCTATCTCATCTATATATATACATATACATATACACACATATGTGTGTGTGTGTGCGTGTGTGTGTGTGTGTCTATAATGACACCAACAGATCAACATCATGATTACACAAATTCCAATAATAGCCATGAAAATGTATGTCTAACCTATGGTGCATGATAACCATAAATTTCACATTCACGCATCAAGTCCAAATGCTTGAACCCGGGAGCTCTAATACAGACCTATAACCACCCCTCCCACATTTACCCAAATTTATAAGTTTGTCAAGGTAAATATGACACGAATGTTACTATGACATGACCAGACCTCCAAATTCTAGTTATGGAAGTGAGGCCGACATACCGACAACTTCCAGACATCCCTTGAGAACACTAGATCACCTAGAAGTTATTCCACAACCTCAGATGATTAGATCTTGAGTCGGAACAGATTTTCCATAAACTGAACCCCTAACCTCACGCACAACATAGCATGCATGCAATTATGAGTCTCTAATCACACTCATAAGACAATATCCATGTGTTTATGACCTAAAATCCACAGTTCAGTAACAGTGGTTCCGAGATCTGAGAAACTTTTTCAAGATAGCCCCCAAACCACTGCGCAGAACTACCTGTAATTTTCCAGAATGCAAGAAAAGGTACTGATAAATCCAACCAAACAAAAATCAAGCAAGAACTTGACCCATAGTTTCCTAAGCCATAACATACATTTCATAAAACATATGGAAAACATGAAAGCTACAGGTCATGAATGCATATTTGATCATAAATTAATAGTCTTCATATGTGAATCACCAAGAAGGCTCTAAGCCCTCTCTAGCTAGTTGTAATAACACTTGTTAGGCCATGCATTCATCAACCATTCAAATACTTACCAAAACATGTCAAAATCCATAAATATAATACATCATATAGACAGCATATAACCAAAATGAAACCATGGTAAATCAACCATAGCATTACCATCATAATCAATACATATACTCATAGATCACAATAGGAATATATCTCATATTAACATATGAAAATGCCAACCAAGTCATGTACTTCCATGTACCACCCGACCATAGATTAGGTTAAACAAAATCTCTCTTTATGCCAATCACCCACATGTCATATTCCAACCATGAATAAGGGATATCATGGAATAAACCAAGAAAAAACCAACCAGGGATTCTAGAGGCCAAATCACCTCAACCCTCAACCATAGTTATTTGACCTCTATGATCTGGAAATCACTAACATCAACCAAACTGGTCTCTACTCAAGTTGTACAGGGCTACAGGAACTAGTAACTCAACCCACATCCTTCCAACACTCCAGAGCATTTGTTCCAACCATGGATCTAGGAACTAGCAGCTCAACCCACTAAAGGCTCCATAGTTTTTGTCCCAACCTATGACTCCATGAACTAGTAACTTGACCCAAGTTGTTCTATGGCATCTAGACTGTTTGTTCCAACCCATAACCATAGGGAACCTAAGAACCAATCAGAAAACAAGTGGGAAACCCTCAACACCATAGCTATCATGGAAATGGAAAGGCAACGTTGAAACCATTATCAGACGAGGAAAAATATACATGCTAATGAAAGCACATAACAAGAGAATCACATGCATATACCATGCATCCAAAAATAAACAAGGAATTGACACATGCAACTTGTTACCTGCAAAGAAATCTAACTGTAGTTTTTGATCTGATTATCTCCTTGCGCTTCCCTAATTTCCTTTGCTTTATTTTTCCAATCCAAGTGAATTTTAGAATTCTCAAAACATGCTCCAAGAATTCTCTAAGTGTGAAAGATTATGAGAGAATGGGAGAATGAAACGAGACCTCCAAAACTAGATTAACAAAAATCTAAAACTAATTGAAACCTAGCAACTATTTCTCTAAATTATTGTTTTTATTGATGTCTCTATTTTCTTCATTTTCCCTCTAATTTCCCTTGCATGCAAATCTATGTCTCTTCGCCTTCCGCTTCTCATATTTTCCTTTATTTTCATAAATAAATTCCAATTATTGTCTCTTTTCATTTGTCAATATCCATAGTCATAAATAAACCACAAGTGATGCCCACTAAAGTGTTTTTCCCAACATTTATTTTGGAATACATTTCCCATGACCTTGGTATTATTTTATTTACATGGAAAATCAACCAGGGGTTGTTACACCTTGGTATCCCAAAGTGCACCTAGTTGTTGAAAGGACATGTTTGTTATTTCTTGTCCTTTGATGTTCTCTTTCTAAGGTATCAAAACACAATTTGTTTTTGAATATGTCAACTACCACAAATAAATAGCCATGTCCCTTCCATGTTTTTTGTAGGCCTCCCACAAAATCCACAAAAATGTTTTCCCAAGGTTGTGTGGGTATAGAAAAAGAAATGTATAGACCATGTTTTCTATTATTGGAATTTTTAGTACAATAAAGTATGCATCCTTTAATATATTGTGATACATATTCTTACATGTTGAGCCAGTACACATACCTTTCTAAATTAGGAAATGTCTTCCCTACACCAAAAGTTTGTGTAATCTTGGAGGTGAGAGCCACTTTGATAAGCTATGATATTTGACCTTTTGGGACACAAGGCTTATCTAGATTTTAAAATAAGCCATTCTATAGATGATAGTGAATTTTTTTTATTTTCTTCTACATAATATTTTCCTTATAACTACTAAAAAACCTCGATGAAAGAATCATCTTATGTGTATGCCTCCTTGTATGCATCATCAGTAAATGGATCCATGTGCATAAGGGTTCCCAAACTGTAATATTTGTTGTAGGAATCCTTGATAGCATGATTTCCAACTTATTAGTGATACCTTTCTTATACTTTATGAATAGATGAAACTATCTCAAAGAACGTATTACCCCATCCACTTGTAATGCCTAGATTGTTGATGCTTACCCTAGGCCTATAAATATTGTAGTAGTTGGTAATCTATGTGGATAATGGTTTCCTTTCCCATCAAATAATGCTTCAACTTATTAACAACTTGTATCACAGAATAGAGTTCCTTATCATAGGTAAGGTATTTTAATAATATCTCATGAAACAATTCATAATGATAGCAAATTGGCCTTCCTCCTTACATCAAGATTTCTCCCATGGTACACCCACTTGCATCTATCTCCAATTCAAAATGCTTCTACAAGATTGGTAATATAGGAGTTGGTGCTTGATTGATATTCCAATTATGCTTGTCAAAATTATTCTATTAATTCTCTCCTCACTAGAAACTATTATCAATCACTATTATGGCATGGATTGGTGCACTAACATTGAAAATGATGTTATGAAATTTTGCAGGCACAGTGCCACACCAATAACATTCCTAACTTTTATGAAATTAGTATGAATTAACCATTTTATGATGACATTTATCTTTTAGGAACCTATCTTGAGTTCCCATCAACTAATCATATATCCCAAATACATTGATGGTTGTCGAGAAAACTCATATTTCTTGAGGTTAACTAATAACTAGTTCTTCTTTACAGTCTCTAGCACTTTCATGAGATTTGAGATGTAATCCTCCTAGGTAGAGCTATAAACCACTATATCATCCAAATATACTATAACAAATGAATCTAAAAATGGGCATAATACATTATTCGTTGGTCTCATAAATGTAGTTGATGCCTTTCGTATAAAATGAATGACATGACCAATCATTTGTACAAACCTTTATTTTTCCTAAAGGTAATCTTCCAAGTATCTTCTTCTTTGGCATGTACCTAGTGGTATCCTAATTTGAGATCTAGCTTGGTGAATTATTTTGCATGCTACCATTGGTCCAACAAATCATTCATCCTGGGCAAAGGGTGTAAATTCTTGAGTGTAATCTTATTCAAAGCTCTATATTTGAGAGACATCCACCAAGTCCCATCTTTCTTAGGAAAGACAAATGATAGGTGACCCAAAATGTGAGGTGCGTGGATGAATCACTCTTTACTCCATCATATGCTACCACTACTTCTCCACTTCATCTGCTTCCAGTATAGACTATTTATACAACCTAATACTCAATATCAGGGAATTTGATAATAATTGTATCTCATGCTCCACTTCCCTCTTAGGTGGTAGGCCTTTAGTCTCATGGAACACCTCTCAATATGCCTATAGGAAATCCTCCAGTTGTTTTATTTTCTCTTTAGTACATACCTATAAAGATTCTTTTTCCCTTACTGATTTATGATCTACTTCTTAGCTTGGTTGGTACTCATTAGTCATATATTTTATTTACTTTATTTATATTAAAGATGTAGTATTTCCCACCCTTGATCATGTAGGAATATTTTTCTCTCTGTGTGAATATTTCATACCTCATATACATTTATGGGATTCCAAACACTATGCAATACACATTAAGGGGTAATATATCTAACTCAAATTCATTAATAAAATCTACACCGACAATAAATTTTATCTTACACTGTTTTTTTACCTTGATTTCTACAGCCTTGTTCACCCACATTGATGGGTATAGACTTGGATTATCATGAAACTCCAACCCAATGTTTCTAACTATATTGACTACTATAATATTGTCCTATGAAATGAAATTGAAGAATGCATCTACCTTAGTCTTCCTGAATTAGATCTTGATGTGGAAGAGTTTTGGCATCTTCTTATATCTCTTGTGATGAAGGCCACTGAGATTCACATCCTTCTGCACTAAATTTTAGGCAATCTTCTCATCCACTTCTAAGTTTTTTTATTATCTAATTACTCAAATATTTGGCTCGAAGGTTCTTCTTCTTGGAACCAATCTTAGGATTCTTAGGGCTTAGCTTTGGATGTAGTTTCAAAGACTTTTTTTTAATGTCATCATCAACATTTAAATGGTTGGAGTGGTTAATTAGATCCTAGCACTGATATGCAGTGATTTTCATCTTCTCATATGTTGACGCCTAATATTTGGGATTAGGAAAAATACATGTAAACATTGTAAATAGAAAAGCAAAGGAAATTGGAAGATGAATAGACATTGGGAAATGAATCCCAATAGTCCCTCTCTCCTTGTATATATCCATGTTATTATTAATCCAAAAAACATAATTCATTCATGGAATTACTCTCCTGGCCTGACATGGTATCAGATCTGTTAGAACCTAAATCTGCCTTAGGCTGAAGGAAGGCAAAATTTAGGGTAACCACAAACCATGCTTAGTCTGGTAGCTAGCCCTACCAGAACAGGAGAGGGCTCTCTCCATGTCACGCTCAGTGAATAAGTAAACAAAATGGCCTGAGATGACTTACAGTGAAATATTGATCTTAGGCTAGTAAGTAATTATGGATACAAGAAGCGATTTTTTATGAATGACTGAGTTTCTGGGATGGTATGGGACCAACGGATAGCAATGAACAGAGAATTTAATACAAAGGCACAGATTACTTCATGAGGCAAGATAGGCAGAAAGTCTAGCAATTTAGTTTGAAATAACACGGAATGGAGAGATTACTTAGGAGAGTAAAAAGGGCATAAGTACATGAATCCTTTTCAACAGAAGAAAGAACACTGAACATGAAATTTTCCCACAGGCAGAGCAATAAAAATGAATTCTACCTTACCTAACTTAGAAAATTTCACTGGAAATGAAAATGAAATGAACTATGAAACATAATGAAATACACATGAAACATAAGATACACATTTGCTACACTCACAACCACATGAATCTCATGAAACAGGGTCGCTGCCTTTCATTAATCCTCTGTCAAAATATATAATGAAGAAACAGAGTTTCTTTCCCACAGTCTCCCAGAAATTACAAGCCAACCAACCCTTTGCAAATTGTTTGCATACAATAAATAGAACATGCCATGAGGAGATAGAACGACCAAAGGGTTGGGGAGTTTCTTGAATCATTACAAAATGGAGATGGAAAGCTAACCATTAGCTACAGGTGCAGCGTTACAAACATGACAAATGGCTTGGGTGACTGTTTGCCTTCCTTTGCCACTTGGATAGAAACCAATCTAGAGTGAAAATGCTTTAAACTTTGCCTTATGTGCCGAAAAAGTGAAGTGTAGATGAGCGGGCCCACTTGGAGAAAGTCGCGAAACGGAGGTGAATTTGGCCTTTTTCCCTATATGCGCCATGCCAAATTCTATATGCGTCATGCCACTGTGGAGGCCATTTTGAGGCACCTGCAGGAGTTTGAAATGTGTCCAAGTGTGATTGATGGAAAGCCTGGCCTGTCTACTTTCCAACCCAAGTGGAATTTCTAAATTTGGTGCTCATTTGCCCCTCCAAATATTCATTCTCCCAGGACTTCTTCCTATGTGTCAAAATAGGGGCAGAGAGGCCATTTTTTGGGTGCTTTTGACCTCCTGGAGACTCAAATCATGCCCAAATTTCTTGTCCAAGCACCAGTAGTTGTGATTTTTCATGCTGAATCCAAAAATGCAAGCCATTTGTCATTTGGAGCTCCCAATCCTAAGCGCCGCGCCAGTGGCGCGACGCACAGGGAGAAAAAACCTGTGTTGTGACCAAAAAATTTCCATGTGACCAAAATTGTCCCAAATTTCTTGAAATTTGGGTTGGAGGTTCTATAAGAGGCACTATGCTGGGCCATAGAGGCTTCAGCCAAGATTCAAAGTCGATCTTTCTCTTTTTTCCTCTTTTGTCTCTTGGTTGCTCTGCTCAATTTTGCCTTCAAGCTCCTTATCTGAGCCTTTGAACTCATGTTCCATGCCCTGTAATGATAAACCATCCACCTCAGTATGGTTTTGTCTCTATTGGCCTTCTCCAATAGTCTCTCAAGGTGTATGTTGATCCGCTTGAGCGAAGACTCACGATCATTGTTGATCTTTTGCTCCAAGGTAGTGAGCTCGATCCTCCTTTGCTGGGCATCTTGTTGATTCTCACGGATGCTTTGCAGCTCCATGATCTCATGTTGGTCCTCAAGCTGTTTGTTTCTCTGCTCCAAATACCTGATGATCCATTTGGCACTCTCCAAATTGAGTGACAAGTCTTGAATCTCCGTGTTCTACTCCTGAATGGTCATCCTAAGTCTGGCACTCTCCACATCTGCATCATCATCCTGAATGAGGATGAAGTCGGCCTCCTGTTCACCTGATGGCCCCTCATCATGCATGGGCTTCTTTCCCTTGTCCTGTACCTATGTAGTTGATGCCGGAAGCGAGGCCCCTTCCACCCTAGGTGGAGATAACACTCGCTTTGCTGCTGCAAACAAGTGCCTACTGCCTCTTTGATATGTAATGAATATTGGCATAATAGTGGTCTCATGGCACTCATACTGATGAGAAGGACCACCTATCTCATGCTCTGCCTCTGATAGTACCTATGAAGTGCTGAAGAGGTCACGGGAGATGAAGTCCTCCCAAGCAATGCCCTGTAATCCCAACTGATGATCCACCAAAATTCGGATAAGAGAAAAGTGATAAACATTGTTAAGCTGCTGCTGAGGGGTCTTATGCTACATGAAGGTGTTCATCCTCTCTATGTTCCTGCATATGAAAAATGGGAGGTTCATCATCCACAACCTGGTAAAGTGCATGAGCAACCTGATGTGGTAGGCATATAGTCGAGAGAACCTTCCCTCACAGCTGAAGTATGTCATGATCAATTTCATGAGTGGAGCATACTCATCTTTCAAGTATCTGAATGGAAAGACTCTTTTGAGCTGCCTCAAGAATATGGCCTTGATGTAAGGCTCATAGTGTTGCCTATCCACCTTCTTTTTCTTATGCCACTGTTCTCCAACATTTGGTATGCCTGTTGCCACTGAGATAGTTTCGGGTGTCAACGTGAAGGTGACCCCGGCCAAGATAGAATGACCTCCATGTAGGTGAAGCACAAAAAGACGGGCCAACTCATGATGCACTCTAACATTAGCTACCCTTGGACAAAATTCAAAACATGATAGATGTTGGAAACATGACATGGCAAGAGGGCATGCTTGCAATTCAGTGAGGGTAGTTGGCTCATCCCTAACATGTTTGCCACACTTGTGATGTCTCCTGGGAGCCTATTATTCTAAGGATGAATCACTTTGTGTCTCCATCTCATACTCTGCTGAATGCTCTGATGCCATGACTGCTGTGTGTACTGTACTTAGGCTGCCCTTTGATGATGGTGTGAAGCTGGGTGCTTTTGTGATATCTCCCACCAAGGGGAAAAATGAAAAAAGGGAGTATTAGGAAGGGAGCAATATGATGGGAATAGGGGTTATGGGGAGAAGCTTGCTTAGGGATATGTAGGGGGTTTGGGTATTTGATAGGGTAGGGTTTTGGGGTTTTGATAAGGTAGGGTTTTGGGGTGTTATGTTGACCAAAGAGTGGAGGGATGGGGGATAGGGTTTGGTAGTGTTTTAGGGTAGGGATAATAGGAAAAATAAGAAAGGGAGGATAGGGAAAAATGGTAGGAGGGGGAAAAATGGTAGGAAAATAGAGCCTTGGCATCAACACCACAATTATGCAACCCTAGCCAATGGTTTTGATGTTTTTTGAGTGGTTGGTTTTATGAGTTTTGTGGCAATTAAACATAGCTATAAACCACCATATCATTCATAAACTTTGATGAGCAAGCCATGACATAGAGCCTACCTGTCAATTTGAGTGGTTTCACAAGCAATTTGAGGTGATTTGGCACAATGTCGGCCCTTTGTGGGTGTGTGCCACGCACCAAACCTAGTGCGCCGCACCCGTCATATCCGTCGTGCCCATTGAAATTTTACACTGTGGGGTGGCTCTGTGTGCACCACGCCCTCTGTGTGCGCTGCGCCCCTCAGTGTGTGCGCCGCGCCCTAGAAACTGCCTCCAACTTACTCTTAAACACGCACTTTGCTCTCCTAATCACTTTGCAATGTCTCCATATGACCTTGATTTGCACAATGACTTTGATTTTGGTGGAAACTTGTATATAAAAACTTTGAAGTCGTGGGTTAAATTTTTGCTTCTCCAAAAACCCATTTTTCTAATGTTATGTTTTGACACTTTTTCACTGACTTAAATAAACACTGAATTTCACTTTTCCCTTTGAAATTTTAGCTCAAATGATGAAATTTTCGGCACTCTTTGCAGGGCTTGCATGACAGGGCATTTGGCCACGGAAACCATGACTGCACCTGAAGAAATCAACTAACGACTTTTTTGAAAATTTTATCACCAATGACACTGTTTGAATTTTCTTCAAAATAGAGTTTTGAAGAAGAGTCGAAGTCTATCAACATGACGATGAAACTCTCTTAATCATAACTTAGTAAGGGCCTCACTCTGGCCTGCATGGCTTTATTGGACATGTTTGAAGACCAAATTGATTAATCCCTAGACCTAATTATCGAAAATGACTTTTGTCCATTAAAGGACCACATCTTGACTGTCATGGACTTTAGTGATCATTGACAAAAGACCTAAGCCAGCAGGAGCCAGACATGAGGGGAAATGACTAGCATGACCTTTTCTATCAGATTATGGCATGCCCCTAGCAGAATGCAGCTGGGTGAATGCAGCGGGACTCCTAAAAATGAAATGCATAAAGAGTTTTGATCTCTGACGGAGGACTGACCAGACCGACTCTAACAAGATCACAGGTCCTAAATTTAAATTTTTGCATTGTAACTCCTACAGAACTTTTCTAGTATTCTCTATATCCTCTATCCATTCATTAATGAAAATTTTTGTCCCTTGTGAGTGTGGCTTGTTGTTGAATGTGACTTCTACCTTTACTAAAAACACGACCTCTGCTTTGAGTAAATGCTACCTCTCTCGATGGTTCGAATGATTTGGATATAGTGCTGACACAAGAGTTGAACAGAAGAAGGAACCTCGTCCCTACCTACGACATACAAGTTCCAAGGTAGAAATATAAGCAGAGCTTCAAGCCCTCGGTGAATTATATTTAACTTCCACTCAACACAAATATATCAACCAAATCTATCCAAAATATTTTATTTTTATGTTCAGAAGATCGAAATTGCTCATGCTTATAATTCTCCTGCAAAAGTTGTGCGTTGAAATGTTTTTGATGGTTGTGTTCTAATGTTGTTGGTCATGTTCTTGTGTTGAATTGAATATGTTATGTGCTTTACTAGTATGTGTTTTTGTGCACTAAACACTTTTTGTAGGTCGTGATTCCCATTTGAAAGTTGTGTGATTCTCCATGTCGTTTTTTCATGAATCCATGCATTAAAACTAATCTAAGTTGTAATGATATATGTTGATGGCATTAAATCAGTTTATATGTGCATGAATGTTGGGTATAATGAAAGTGTGTTGAGTTCTTATAAGTGGTGTGTTACAATACATGGTGTATCATGGTATGTTTTGAAATTATTATGGCATATGGTCACTCTTATTCATAATGTGTATATAATTTGAATGGAGATAATGTATTATATAAATTTTATATGAAGTGATGTATTATATGATAATGAGAGTGAATGTGGCATATAAAATTCGAGTTCATTTTTTGAAATAGGTCATGATTGGTATGTAGTATGGCATGTTCCATTCATTCCCTTTTATATGGTAATGAAATTCCATATTATATGGTAGTATATTATGTGAAGTAGTGACATATGATATGGTGGTGTGATTATTCATATGCACGATAAAGAGTGAATTTTTTTTCGAAAGAAAATAGTTTTTAGAATGCATTCACTCATCTCCATAGTGTGAGCAGTTCTCAATGGAAAAGAGAAATACCATGACTGATGCAAGAAGATAAAATACACCCTTATTTTTAATGAGCTTTGGAAAGGAGTTTGTAAAGGAGAAGGAGACAATGCACCAGAGAAGCCCACTTTTGACAAGGAGATTTCCATTTGGGAAAACAAAAATAGCGAGGCCTATGCCTTGATTGAAATGTCAGCAAATGAAGAGGTGAGTTGTCATATTTTTTCATTTTCAAATGATTTTGAATCCTTGAATAATTTTAAGGAATTATATTACTCACACTATGAGCTTGAATTTGTTCAATTGATGATCAAGTTGTTCAATCTTGAGTTGAAAAATGATGACCCTCTCGCCTTAGAATTACAAATAAGATCCATTATGCATGACCTAAACCATTGGTGTTGAGATAGATGTTCTTCTCACATCCTATGCCAAGGAATTAGATCCCACTTATTCACATTATCTCAATTCATTACAAGAAAGTTGTAAACTTAAGGAAATTTTCTTTGACTCCCTTGAGAAGAATTTTGTTGAAAGAGAGAAGGATTTTGGGAAGAATATAACTCCTTAGTCTTTTGAAGAAGTTGTGTGATGTGCACAGAAAGATAAGAATCATGCACAAGATTCTTCTAGAGGAAGAGGTGGTTGAGGAGGAAGAGGAAGGAAGAATTTTAGTGGTAGGGGAGGCAGACATTTCAAAGGACAAAGGTCTAATCTTCATTGAATATGGTGGAAAAAAAATGGACATGATGCTTCCACATGTAAGATTCCTTGGGATAGAATCGAGTTGGAAAGAAATGAAGAAAAAGGTAAAATATCTGATAAAGGGAAAGGAAAAGCACCCAATCCACTCATTATGTTGTGGCATATTACAACATTGGAGTAATTGAAAACTTATTCAATGCTTCACTTGCTTCATGGAAAGATGTTTGTTTGCTTGATTTAGGAGAAACTTTCCACATGAATTTCAAAAGATATTTCTTTGACGAATTCACTGATAATGTTGATGGAGCGGTCTACTTTGCAGACAAGTCAAAACTAAACCCATCAAGGCTTAGCACCATCAAGCTCAAACTACCTAGTCTTCCATACATTCTTCTACATGATGTTCTATACATCTCGGAGCTGAGGATAAACGTGTTGCCTTTGGTCCAAATCTGCCAACAAGGACACTCCATTCACATATTTGATGGCAAGGTTGAGGTTAGAAAAGCATCATATCACTCACTTGTCATGACTGGGATAGAAGAATAAATACTTCTAAACCTGCAAGGAACCTTTGCTCATACACATAAATTTTCATACATTTCTCATTATGATGAAGGTACGGTTCCATCAAGATTTTTATGGCATGCTATATTTGAACATTTGAACTATTAAAACCTCTGTTTGTTGAAGAAAAATGGTGTTATTGGTTTTCCTACAATTCCTAGGAAACTTAAGCAATGTGATGCTTGTATCTTAGGAAATCACAACAAACAATCATTTCATTATTATCATTCTAGAGCACATAGAAAGCTTGACACATTCATTCTTATTGTGTGGCCTAATGTCTGTTCCTTCTGCAAATAGTAATAAATACATTATGACATTTATTGATGACTACACGAAAATGTGTTGGCCATATCTATTGAAGTAAAAGAAATTGAGGCTTTTGAAACTTTTAAAATTTTTCATGCATGCATAGAAAATGATGCACAATCTCATACTAGCTATATTCCTACTAATAATGGAAAATAATATACTTCAAATGAATTTGAAAACTACCTTTCCGAGCATGGGATCAAACATCAAATAATTGTGCCTTATAATCCCCAACAAAACTAAGTCACTGAAAGAATGAATAGGACAATCTTAAATATGGTACATTTAATGATATTTTTCAAGCTTGTTAAGCTAATGTTTTGGGCTGATGCAGTTCTATGTGTTGTGTATATAAATAATAGGTGTCCATATCATGCTATCAAAAAGAAGAATCCCTATGAAATGTGGTATGGCCACATTCCTTCGGTGAGGCATCTCAGGTTTTTTGGTTCCACCTGTTATGCCTTGATACCTAAGGAACAAAGAAACAAACTCGATGCAAGGAGTCAAAAATGTATCTTCTTGGGGTACTCAAATAACTCCAAATCATACCGTCTCTAAGATGAAGTAAATAAGAAGTTTATAATATCTAGAGATGTGATCTTTCTTGGATATTCCACGACTAACAATGTTGTTGAGCAGCAACTTGATCGCTTGGATAGATTTGGGCATGCAAAGGCTTTTCAAGAGCTTGATAATGAGATTCCACATCTTGAGGGGGGGTCCCTATATTCGATCAATTTGTAGAACCTCTTTCTGAAGCACTCTGTCCCCCGCATGAAGCTCCAGCCACTAATCATTAAGGGATTTTTGAGGTCTAAAATGGGCCTCCTAAGGAAATTATAAAATAATAGTGGAAATAATAAAATAAGATTAGATGACATCGTCAAATTTAGAGGGAAAAGAAAAAAAAAACAAAACAAAAAACAACTATTTTTTCAACTTGTAATTTCAACTTATCTCCCTATGGATTTGCTCAAATTTCGAGTGAAAACACTCATTGGCTACATAATTTGATTCCTCATCCAATGAGTAACCATGTTGCATACTTTCTATGGACCGTGCTGCATGAAAAATGAAAATACATGAAAAAACATTATTGCAATCACATTTTTTCATGTATTTCTCAATTTTCGTGTAGCAATGTCCATCTAAAGTATGCAACATGGGTACTCCTTGGATGAGGAATTAAAATTTTCATCCAACGAGTACTCCCGCTTGAAATTTGAGTAAAACCTTAGGGAGATAAGTTGAAAATATGAGTTGAAAAAGTAGTTTTATTATTTTATTATTTTTTAATATTTTTACTTTTTTACTCCAAAAATGGTAAATCATCCCCCATGGTTGACATCATCATCTTGAATTCTATTGGTTCTTATAAATTTTATTTTGGTTGTACATTTTTTTTAGGAGGCCCATTTTAGACCTCAAAAAACCCTTAATGCAAGATGACACTTTGGCTGCTATGATTTAGAGAATTTGGAGGCTAAATCTTGATTCAGCCCCATCTTAATCAACTAAACAACCTGGGCCATCTCAGAAATGTCCTCCAAAATGGCTCACAAATACACTTGGAATTGTGTCTCCTAATGAGGTTGGAAAGATAGGGACAAGAAGATTTGTTAGACAGAATGGAGGTGATGTAAATGATTCTAATTCACTTGGTTATATGGATGTTCCTTATGATTGTAAACTAAATTTGTCTATAGATTTTGAACCAACTTCGTTCAAAGAAATCGCTTCTTGTGATGAATGGAAGGAAGTGATGCAAAATAAAAATGATGCTTTGATAAAGAATGGCGAGTGGAAGCTCATTGATCCTCCATTGGGAAACAAACCAATTGGTTGCAAGTGGGTCTTCAAGGATAAGTATGAAGCAAATGACTCACTTGATAAGCATAAATCTAGGCTTGTGGAAAAATGTTTTGTATAGAAGGAAGGGTTTTATTATGAGGAACACTTTTCCCCCATAGCAAAATGGGCTACCATCCGGACACTCTTTTCCTTAGCAGCTCAAAACGGTTGCAAAACCCATCAAATGGATGTAAAAACTTCTTTCTTGAATGGAGATTTGAAAGATAATGTTTTTATGTGCCAACTAGAAGGAGTTGTTGTGAAGGACCAGGAACACAAAGTATGCAATCTTGTAAGATCTTTTTATGGACTCAAGCAAGCACTATGAGCCTGGTACAAGAAATTGAATGAGTGTCTTCTGAAACTCAATTAAAAACAATATGATCTTAATGATGTAACTTTGTTTGTCAAGAAAGTTGGGAAAATAGTTGTATATCTTGTGGTGTATGTAGATGATCTTCTAATGATAAGTAAAAATGAGAACTACATTTCATCCCTAAAGAAATAACAAAGAAAAGGTTTTGAAATGATAGATTTGGGATATGTTCACTACTATCTTAGTATGGAATTAACCCAACATCCGAAGTTTATATTCCTCTCTTAGAAAAATTACATTGGAGATCTGTTAAACAAGTTTGGCATGGTTGATTGCAATACTTTGACTACTCCAATGGAACAAAATTTAAAGCTTGCATCCATTGAAGGAAAATAATTTGAGGATGCAACGAAGTATATACAGCTTGTAGGAAGTCTCAACTACCTAACTACTACTAGACCATACATTTCATTTGTTATTGGAATCCTCTCCGATTTTATGCAAAAGATTTGTGAAGGTCATTGGTCTACTACAAAAAGAGTTCTAAAGTGCTTGAACGGAACTCAAGACTTTGGACTCAAGTATACACAGGTGGATGACTTCATCTTGATTGGATACTCTGACTCAGAATTCGGTGGAGATAAAAAAACCGAAGTATCTACTTCAGGATATGTTATGACTCTTGGATCAAGAGTTGTCTCGTGGAGGTCATGCGAATAGTCATTTCCATCACATTCCATGACTGAGGAAAAATATGTGGTAGCAGTTGAAGCAACAAAAGAAATTGTGTGGCTCAAGAAACTTCTGGAATATTTGCAGGAGAAACAAGTGCATTCAACTCCTCTTTCAATTGACAACATTTATGCAATAAAGTTAGCCAAGAAGCCAAATTTCCATAATCGAACTAAACACATTAATAAAAAGCATCATCTCATTTGACATCATGATGAGGTCAAGACAATCCACGTATGACATTATTCCCCAAATGAGAAGATTGTAAACATCTTCACCAAAGCACTCGGAAGAGAAAAGTTTGAAATATTTAGAATGATGCTTGGACTCATCAACATCGCTTCATATTAAGTGTGGGGAGGGGGGGGGGATTTTGACACTTAAAAAATCTATGTAAATTTTGTAAATAGAAAAAAAAAGGAAATTGGAAGATGAAGAGATAGGGGGAGATGAATCCCAATAGTCTCCCTCTCCTTGTATATATCCATGTTCTCTCTTAGTGAAAAATACATAATTAATTTGTGGAGTTAATCTCCTGACCTGACATCATATTTCCCTTTCCACTTCTTCTTTTCCTGCTTGGAAGCGTATTAATGTTCTTTCTATTTGGAACCACTTGGCTAACCCTTTTTCGTGGCCTATATTTTCTAGATATTGTGCTCACACACTAACCTCATCAATTTTCCTAGAATTGAATAACATCACTTGCTTCAAAAAATGGTGGTGTAGAATCCCCAAATACTTTAACAATGCATTTGGGTTCTTGGGAGAGAACCCAACATGATAGTCATCTTCCTAAATTCGATGGTGTACTCTTACACATTTTCCCCTCCATTTGCCTAAAGTAATTATAATCGAACCATTAGTATTCTACAAACCCAATAGTCTAGAATTGGGACTTGATGAAGGTTTTGAAATCCTCCCACTTAGTTATAGGTGGATCACCCTTTAGCCTAAGTTTCTCCATGTGAATTTCCCACTAGGTCAATGCATGGCCATATAATTTCACTATTGCAAAAGAAATATTATGCAATTATTAGTATGTTGGACACTGAAATACACCTCTAACTATTGCGACCAATGGTTCCACTTTAATGCATCAATCTAACACTAGTATCCATATCCACTTTCTCTTGTATTTTAACTAAGGACTATGAAGAGGTAAAAGTACCAGAACTTAGTTACTCTTTCTTAGGTTCTTTCCTTGACCCTGTTTTTTGGTCTTCATTATCTGTTGATTTCCCCTCTAGTCTAATATCTAAATTAGAACCTAGAACCTCCTCAAATAGTTTGGTCTTGCTTGCTAAAGCTACCATTAGCAGGTTCATATCAACAACTTACTCTTTAGACTTTTGAATATCTCTTTTGTTGGATCTTGATATATTTTGTGAACAAACTCATCCACCATGGATAGGACTTTTTGACTTATTTTTTAAGCCAAAACTTAGATCCTACAATTTCCCACAAATACTCCAAAAATACATTGCTATTATATCAATATGCTTTACAAATTTCCCTGGATATTCCACTAGAATAGTTCATCACAAGAAATCTTATAATATTAGGAATAGATTATGTATATTTATTTCATTATATTCTAGCTTAAGTAATTACTATTTCTTTTCAATTATGAAATAACTAAAACATGAAATGGAAAGAAAAGACACATAAAAACACAACCCACACAAATAAACATAAGCTTTTTCCTATGAAACCCAATATCGGAGAAAACCTAGGTAGAAGGTGAGGTTTATCCTTTTCTCTCTTTGCTTTAGCTATAAAACACACATACAAGGGAATGAGAACTCTCATGAAGTTAGCTTAGAACAATATGGCCTACAAGATCCTCCTACTCCTTGGTTATGCTCTAAAAATACCATTCTTTGATGTTTTTCTCAACTATGGTACAACTATAATGCAAAAGAATGGAACCCCTTTTCGTCCTAGCAGTCCAATATTTAACAAAGCTCGATAGCCATCTAAGGTTAGGGGTTTGACTTCCTTAGTCCTCAATGTGATAAGCTTTTGGACCTTCTAGAATCTTCTTAAAAGTCCTCAAGTAACTAGGTCCACGCGTGTGAGTAAAGGGGGCTAACACACCATCCACTCATATACCATTGTGATCAACTAGGTGGGTTAACTTGTAGGAGGCGTAACTTCCACATGTGAGCTTTGGTTGAGGTGATCTTTGGAGTATTAGAAATATCTCAAAGTGTAGATCAATGTTGAGGGCTTGTGCACAAGCTTTGAACCTTGCAACCTTAAAAAATGTCATTTGATGCCTCAAAATGGCTTTGAAAGGTTTCAAATCCCAATTTTTCAAACTGGCGTACCACTATAATGGATATAGGAAACCAATTTTCCACCTAGAAAGCATAAAGATAATTGAAATTTATGTGATGATCCAAACCCCGAACCATGGAAGTTGTATTTCTTTATCCAAATATGTATATCTAGCTCATTATTCATTGATTCTTAGCTTCAACCCTAAGCACTTTTTTAGTAGTTGTAGATTTTAAATCCACTCTAAAAAATTGTAAACCACTGTATGTTTGTTTATATTTTGAGTATTGGTTAAATTTGCCTACATAATGTTTTAGTTTGTATTTCCAACCTTTTTTGAATTTTTTTATATAAGTTTTTTGTGACATTCATTGAATTTATTTATATAAATTTTTTTTATGTTATTTATTAGCTAATTTTTTAATTATTATTATTATTATTATTATTAATTATTAATTTTTATGTTATATGAGATGTTTAACTTTTATGTTATGTATTAATCAAAATAATCCTTTTATAATTTAAATTAATATATACATGAATGATAAGATGGGATGATGTCAATGATCTATCACGAGTAAAGAAAAATATGAATTTGAGATAAAGTAATCACAATAACCATTACTATAAATAAAACGCTGTGGAGAAAAATGGCATTATTTGGGTTGCCTGCACTGACCTGGATACAAGAGATTATCCATGAGATGGAAAAATATACACACTTCATCACCCTATCGGAAATGGAAGGCAAAGAAACACTGAGCACTATCAAAGCACAACAATATATGGTGAAGCCATAAATGATCCATCCCGGCATCACCATATATGACCCATCCCGGCATTGTAAGTGTGTAAACAGTCTGGTTCTTGGATGATCATGTGTCTACATATAGCATGATGTTTGCCGAAGTGAACAAGACTAATACAATGACACTCGGAATTTTTTTCTACATGGCGGCGAATCTTTACCAGTTCAATCGAGGAGTTCAGTCCAATCATTTTGATCATTTTTTTGTCCAGTGCTCAGAGACGGCTTACCCTATCCATTTTTTCCCACTGCCGCTCTGTATGGCAGCTTTTTAGCCATTGAAGAAACTTTTGAATTTTACCAGTGGAGGTCTTGGACTCCATGAACACAGCAGATTTGGAAACCATGTAGTGAGGCAACCGCTCTCTGCAGAACGAAAGACACCACGGCAAAGGTTTCCTGTGCGATGGATCTGTGTTTGCAATCATGGTAAGCACCACGGGCTCCCCGCAGAGATGGGTAACCCGGAGGTCCTTGAGCGCTTTGTAGACGATGTCAGAATCGAATTTCCTTTAGCAGATAATAAAATTTGAAAATTTTGGGTGTCCTATTAAAGTTGAAAACTAATAACATTTCGAAAGATTCCCATACTTAGTACATTTTTTGGCGACATAGTGTGGGCAAGGGTTAATCAGCTTGTCATAGAGCATTAAATGCCCTGGTACATACAGGCTGTATAACAATATAACACACTGCGTTTATTTTCAATTTATGTAGCCACCAAGGCAGTGTGTTATATTGTTATACAGCCTGTATGTACCAGGGCATTTAATGCCCTATGACAAATTGGTTAGCCCTTGCCTTATAGACAGAGATAGCAGAAGCTAGCCGTCCACAGATTCCTAGGTTCTATATTACCAAATTTGAAAATTTGATTCGGTACAGAAAATATTTACTATCTCAAATTTAATATTTAATATTTTTTTTCAACATTTTAAACAATTAAATAACAATCATTATATTTAATGATTATTCTTTTTTCATTAATCATGTTTCCTTTCCAGAAAAATCATTACTTTTTTTCTCACGAGAATATTCATGTTTTCTTATTTTTAATATTGAACCATGTTTAAGGTGTTACCAACTCTTCTTATTTAAAATTGTAAAAAAATAATAAAAACAACCCGCATTAAATTTATTAGTAGCACAGGCTAAAAACAACCCGCATTAAATTTATTAGTATCACAGGCTAGGAAAACATGTAAAATAACATCTGAATACTAAAAACTTATAACTAAAATTTTAAAAAATAATAAAGACAAACCGCATTAAATTTATTAATATTACAGACTAAGAAAATATGTATAATATTATAAATAGTAAAAACTTATAACTAGAATCTTAGGTAAAGAGTGAAATACTTAACATTAATACAACCTATTTAGAATAGACTATTTATACAACCTAAGATTCAATAGTACACGATAACTGTATCTCATATTTCACTTTTCTTTAGTCTTCTCTTTAGTCTTATGCAACACCACTCTACATGTCTATAACAATTTTTCTAGTTGTTTTTTTTCTCTTTTAGTATATGCCTCTAAAGATGTTTTTGCTCTTAAATATTTATCACCTTGGTTGACAGTTACAAATGATATTTTTTATTTACCTAATATCTTTTATTTACTTTCCCATTGTAATTCTTTTTCTATATGAAGATTACATCCTTTCATATATATACGGGTTCTCAAACACTATACTACACACATTAAAGGACACTAGATCTAACTCAACTTTATTAATAAACTCTACATTGATAGTAAATTTGATCTTACATTCTTTTTTTGACCTCTATATCTACCTCCGTGTTCACCTACACTAATAGGTATGGATTTGGATGATCACGAACCTTAAATAAAACATATTCCTTAGTTTTCATGACTTGGATTTTCATATGAAATAGTTTTGCCATATTCTTCTTTTCCTTGTGATGTATACCTTTCAAATTCACCTCCTACATTAAAATTCAAGGAATTTTCTCACCCACATTTGATTTTTTTTCCATCAGATTACTCCAATCTTTCGCTACAAGCTTCTTCTTCTTGGTGTTCATCTTACAATTCTTAGAGATCACCTCTGGAGGTAGTTTCAACCACATTTTTTAATATGACCACTTATGTTTCAATAGTTGGACTTGTTACTTGGATCCTTGCACTTATGTTGATGGCATACCCATTCAATGGCCTGGAAAATCTGCCTAGGTTACCAAAAGAACCAATTCCAATCACTAAAAACACCTATTCTTTGGATGTCCACACATCTACATCCTTTTTCCCATTTTATCCTACAACAAACACTTTTTGATTTATAAAATTTAGGCCTGCCTTTTTGTTAGACTGATTCTTGTTGAACTCTAGCATCGAACACCTTTCATTTTTCTTTATATAAATAAATCAGGACCCCTCGATATTGTTCTTCTCTGCATGCAACACTTCACTTTTCAGAGATCGTAACCCCTCATTTCCATCTTCGACGTGATTTCCAATATAGAACTCGGTCCTCGATTCCTTTAACGCTCCCATGGTGGTTAAACAAAACTCCTTTGCCGAAACCTGACTCAAGATTATATGCATATCCTTGTGGTTCCTGCTAGGGCGAATCAAAAGTCACCCAACTTGTTGATTCATTGTTGGTCGTGGTCTTAACATGGAGGTTGTGATGCAGGCAGATCGGTCCTTACTTGTGTGTCAAAGGTCAGATACTTCTTCTCCTATGAACCTCTCTATGCACCTGACTTCCTCCTCAAATCGATTGCACCGACTAGAACACTAGTCCCCACTAGGATCGTTGGCTCAAACTAAACTTTGGTTCAACAGAGATGTTGACGAGGTTGGGGTCGTAATATATTTTCTGTCGACTCAATGCCCCAAGGTTTGAATCCTCCCAATTTTTTTTCTAAAAACTCACTTAGGAGATTCTTGCTCTCCAAATTCATGAATCCTCAAATTCCCGGAGACCTCTAGCTATAGGATCACACTCACATTTACATATACAAACACTAGATGGAAAATACCTCAATAGAAACATTAGAATTGAGACATTTGTGCAGAGCTTAAAACTACCAGATACCTACTCCTGCACTTGTTACATTAGGCCCACTTGGCAAAACAAATAAACACCTCAGCATAATTACAGTTAAACACATGGGAAATTTACAGCCTACACTTCCTAATTTGTACAATTTACCCTCAAGGGAAATTCCTTCCCATGTAGAGAATTTCGTGGTCCTCTTGGTTTGGAAAAAGATGGGTTTGATGCTCATGGATCAAACTCCCCAGGTAGAATTTTGTTTACGTCCCAAATAAAGTATTGTAGTTGCCCACTTAATTTGCCTTGTTGACATGATGTTGCATTCAGTTCTCTTAGATCCCATACCTTACTTTGCAACTGCCTATAAGCTTGATCATGTTGTTTCTCTGACTTCAATTTTCCAAGATCCCAAGTTTCTTTTCGCTGAGCTCCACTCGCCTTGTTCAAACAATTTTGTACATTCAACTTTTTGTTGGTTGTTTGTTTCCTTCCACGATCCTAGATTTTGTTTTGAAACCGTATCGCCTTCGCCATGTTGATGCAATCCTTTCCAATCATCCAAGTGTTGAATCTAATTATCATTTCCTCATCACTATACCATTTCACAAGTACCTGCTCCACCAGCATCATGATTTCCTTAACCTCCATGTTGACTCCACACCCTTGCTAGTACATGTTGTTCAGTTTATGTAGGATCTCAATCTCCACCTCCTCATATGGCTTCCATTCTAGTGCATCTTCACAACAGTAAATGGAACACATTATTTCAAATGTCTATAAACTTTCTATCGTTGCTTGTTTCCCTCAACTATTTGATTTCTAATGAAACAAATTTTCCGGAGACACACTAATCTCATATTTCTTCTCCTCTCCTTCTTCTCCTCACAACATCTATTGTTCATCTTCTACTCTTGCAACCATGCATTTAGAAATCCGCTTATCATCACCATACAACTCTGATGCCTTGACCATTACAAATTCCATCAATTCTTTGGCTACACTCTCTATGCATTCTTCTCGAATTCTGGGATCTTTCAGCCAATCCTCTAGAAACTTCAACTCTTGGTCATATCATGGCTAGCTATAAACTATTTTCCATCTTCCTTGTAGGTGTCTTTACATTGCAGCTCTTCATTTGCACTCCTCTTTGCAACATCCTTTTGATATCGTTATTCATCATTCGTGTGGATATAAGTGATCCTCATAACTCCTTCCACCTTATCTTGCTTCTGTTTTTGTGAATCCATCTTGGAGTCTTCATCATTCTTTTGAATATTCTTCCCATAACCTATAAAACTCAAACACAAATGGTTAGCATACGACTTCCCTACCTCTTTTGTTTCCAACAGTCTTGCCCTTTTTGCATAGGCCTTCTCTTTCATTCTAACAGAACATCGATTATGTCTTTTTTTCTTATTGATCTAGAGCTCAAAAATTTACTCAAAATTCAAAGTTGTTGGATCGGTGTGTATCTTGAATGACCTCGTATTGCTCATCGTCCTGAATCTGTCGCAACTCATTTTGCGTGAAACGAACATCATATCCTCCCAGAAAAAAGTTTTTATTGATTTGTCAAACAAGCAAATTTTGGCAAAAATGTTGTGCAGGTTGCCTAGTCAGCAATTAGTACAGTTGATTGGGCCTGTTGACTGAGCAAGGTTGATTGGGTTCCATGATCCAATCGCACCGTGACAAGTGGCATTCTCTCATTGGTGCTGACTAGGTGAATTTTTATTGGTCAATTTTTGGTTGATGTGGACCAACCAGAGGCTGCCACATGGCACCTCGGTGGCCACTAAAATTTTGTTAAGGTCAAGTTGGTACCTCCGTTTGAATTGAACACCAAACCTTCATTGAACAAGTCGAGGCCACAACCATTTCACTACATTGGGACTTGTTAAATGATAGCCGAAAAACTTAATTTGAAGTGGCAAGAGTGGCGCATATGGAATTGGGGGCGGGCTATGGCCTAGCCCCTGGCCACCCCTGCGCCAAGGGACTGTGGGCAGGTGGGATAGGTACTAGGCCCTAGCCCGCCCCCTGTAGAAATTCCCACTGTAGATCAACAAATTATGCAATATACTAAAACACAATACAAGATCTACTTCTACAACACCTTGCGGAAGCTTAATCAATTTGAGCACGATCAATGAGAACACATATAACTGAGAATGAGAATCAATCACACATAACATAGAAGAAATATCACGGGGAAAGCCTTAGCCTAAAACCCCAACTCTGTATTACCATACAAGTGGAAATATAGTCCAGATTACAAAAAGAATCAGCTCATAAGATATCATGTTCTCTCTGCAATCCCTCTGCTGCTCATAGACAATCAATGGCCTCTCTCAAACCTTCTCCTTTGCCCTCCAAGCCTCCTATTTCTTTGAGCAATTTTCCTTAGGGTCCAGTGCAACCACTTGTGTGATTTGGCCTCTTCACACACTCACTAACCTCTGGTTCAATTGCGCAATCCTGAAGGAGATAAATCCTTCTCCATGGGTGAGTTTCCTTTATAGGAAAAATCCATCCAACTGATAGTACACTGTCCCTCCTCTGATCTCAACTGGATCTCTGTCTAAACTAACATGCATGAGTTATTCATGAGAGAATATTCAGTTATCTGAAGTGCAGCAGTTATATGCAAGCATGCATTAACTAACTGAACTTACGTTAATTTAAACAAACTATTTAAATCAATCTAATTGGACTTGACTCGGTTAACTGAGCCAACTAATTACAAGTCAAAATTAGAACTCATCCTTATCTCTTTAACTAATGGTTAAATTCCTCAATTAATGGAGAAACTATTGCATGTCCTCACATAGACTTCATCTTTGATTTTTCACAACTAATTAACTCATGGTGAGTTAATTAATTTATTTTCAAATAGCTGCTAAGTTCATATTCAAATTTTACTTCACTATTTTAGTTTAAGGACTGACTAAAATAGGAATCCATCCCGAACTGCTAAAAATAGCACTTCCATTTTTCATTCCCTATTGCTCAATCCAGCACTGGTATGCAAACTTCTATTTATAGCAGTGCTATTTCTAGCACTTCTATTTTTAGTATTTCTTGTTGTTGTTTTCAACACTCCCTCTCAATCAAGAAAGGCATTCAACTCGAACTCGATCCTGTACCTTTGGAATGTTCTGCATGCAACACTTCTACCAAGTGTGGTTGCTCCAGCAACTCTAGAAACAAAAAAAAACTCCCAACTGACCTCTCTGTTTGGCTAGAAACATACTCTGATGCTGAAGCTCCCTCCGCCGCTGACAAGCGCTCCCTCTCTGACCTTTGAGCTGCTGCAACACTCCATGCATCTTGCATCGTTGCACACCTCTCTGTGCCATCCTACACTGGTGCAACACTCCTATGCCTCTCGCATTGTTGCAGCCTGCTAGCTCTGCACTATCCTGGGATTCGTGCACTATAGCTCTCTCTACCGCTCTATCTGCATCTGCCTCCACCCACTCAGCCAGTCCTGCTACTCATTTTCAGGGCTCCTGTAGCAAAGTCGAATCAAAGAGGTTTGGTACCTCAAGGATCTTGCCCCTATTCCAGCCTTCTTAGGAGGATCACTCCACATCGCCCCACCTCCTACCTGGAGGTATGGATGCATGTGATCTGTCTGCCCACCTGGCTCAAAATTTCCCCCTACTAGAGGTCTCTGCATGAGTAGATGTCTCTACTTGATCTCCTCTCAACTTCTCTAGTTGTGGCTACTCCACAACCTCCTGAAGTTGCTTCACCAATCGTGGCTCCTCCACAATCGTCTGAGACTTCTTCTGGCACTAAATGTTGAGAGGTAATGTACTCTCCCTCTCAACCACCAAGTATCCATCAGTTGCCTTGCTCCTCAAGGTTTTGCATGCATCTTGAACCTCAAGAGGATACAGGTTCTTGACCCATGAACCGATCTGCTTCACCTGTCTAGTGATGATGTATCTAAGGAAAACCTTTCCCTTACTGAAGACTACATCATAGCCTCTATCTTCCAGCATCGCGATCGACACCAAATTTCTCTTCAGTCTTGGTACATACTTGACATCAATCGATAATGCGAGCTCCATGCTCCCTCTGAAAAACTATCGTGCCTACACCTGAGACACTATACTTTTCGTCATTACCCATCACTATGAGTATCTAGAGATCTTTCTCCTCCAAGGTACTGAACAAACTCTTGTCGTCGGTCATGTGGAAATAAGCTCCACTATCAAGAAACCAACCACTTCCCACCATGGATGAAACCATGCATGCGAACAGTGTGAAATCCAACTCGAACTGTGAGACTAGTGCCTCACCTTTTGATCCTTCCACAGATCCCTTCTTGGATTTCCTCAGTGGACAATTTGTAGCAAAAGGGCCCACCTCATGACAACAAAAGCATCGCACTTTCGATTTGTCAAACTTCTTCCCACCTTGGGAAGAACTAGATTGGGAAAGAGAATCCTTCTCCTTCCCCTTCTTCACCCTACTCGCTAAGGCGCAATTTTCTTCATCCTCCATGGATGAAGAACCATCTCAGTGCTTCTTTTTATCTCCTCCTGCATCAGATCCGACCAAAGTCGTTTCCAATCTAGCAGTTTCTCTCTTCCATTAACCGAGTCCTGGTAGCTATGCCAGCTCTTAGGAAGACCGAGGAGTGCAAGAATCACCATGTCATCATCAGTTGTCGCGATCCCTACACTTCCAAGCTCATCCCTGCACGTGGTGAGCTTGTTCAGATACGTAGAGATCCTGTCACCCTTTTCACACTTGATCTTTCGAAGCTTGTCCTTTAGCACCAGCTTCCTCTTATTGCTACTATTCTGATATAGATATTTCAATGTTTTCCACATTGAAAATGATGTCTCCTTCCCATGGAGGCTCGAAACAATGTGGTCTCGAACTCCCTCCAGGAGGATTCTCCTTGATCTAGCCACACATTTCTTCCATTCCGCCAATTGAGTTGCATCAGTCGGCTTGCGGACTTCTTGATCAATGAAGTCCTTTAGACCGTTATCCTCTAACACTGCCTCCATGCGATCCTTCCAGGCTATATAATTCGAGCTGTCATCAAGGGAATACTCAATTCTTAAACCACTGAATGCCATAGGTGAAATAGAGATGTGATAAGAACTCGATTTCTATATTCAGGAACCAAACTTCGAACTTCAAAATTCTTGTATACTCTTCTTCGCCTTGATCACCTTTGCCTTGATACCATGTATAAATTCCCATTGTAGATCAACAAATTATGCAATATACTAAAGCACAATACAAGATCTACTTCTACAACACTTTGCGGAAGCTTAATCAATTTGAGCACGATCAATGAGAACACATATAACTGAGAATGAGAAGCAATCACACATAACACAGAAGAAATATCACAGGGAAAGCCTCAGCCTAAAACCCCAACTCTATATTATCATACAAGTGGAAATAGAGTCCAGATTATAAAAAGAATCAGCTCACAAGATATCATGTTCTCTCTACAATCCCTCTGCTACTCATAGACATTCAATGGCCTCTCTCAAACCTTCTCCTTTGCCCTCTTGGGTGAATTGGCCTCTTCACACACTCACTAACCTTTGATCCAACTGCACAATCTTGAAGGAGATAAATCCTTATCCATGGATGAGTTTCCTTTATAGGAAAAATCCATCCAATTAATAGTACATTGTCCCTTCTCTGATGTCAACTGGGTCTCTGTCTAAACTAACATGCATGAGTTATTCATGAGAGAATATTCAGTTATCTAAAGTGCAGCAGTTATATGCAAGCATGCATTAATTAACTGAACTTACATTAATTTAAACAAATTGTTTAAATCAATCTAACTGGACTTGACTCAATTAACTGAGCCAACTAATTACAACTCAAATTAGAACTCATCCTTATCTCTTTAACTGATGGATAAATTCCTCAATTAATGGAGAAACTGTTGCATGTCCTCACATAGAATTCATGTTTGATTTTTCACAACTAATTAGCTCATGGTGAATTAATTAATTTATTTTCAAACAGCGGTTAAGTTCAAATTCGAATTTTACTTCACTATTTTAGTTTAGGGACTGACTAAAATAGGAATCCATTCCAAACTGGTAAAAATAGCAATGTTATTTTTAGCACTTCCATTTTTCATTCCCTGTTGCTCAATCCAGCACTAGTACCCAAACTGCATTTTTATAGCAGTATTATTTTTAGCACTTCTATTTTTAGCGTTTCTTGTTGCTATTTTCAACACCCCCATGGTGGTAACTATTACCACAACCATCGACATATCATGTGAACGGTCCACCGGAACCACTGAGGTTTAACTAACCATCGTCCTTAAACTCTAACAACCCGCATGTGATTACCACCACGGTTACCGCAAATAGATCCACAACCCAAGCCTTAACCGTCACGCGTTAACAAATCGTCACCCATGTGAACGCGCCAAACCGCCTCCTAAACCGCCAAGGTAACCTCTGTTGGGACTATGTAATGTGACCATCCCAAACCATCTGTCGAAAACCGTTAGAAGACCGCCAGCCCCAGGCACTAGCCCAAGGACTTATGGGGTCCATGTGACCAGGAGTGCGCTGAAATTTGGGGGCCTTAATGGCCACCTTAACAGTCCTACAAATTCTTCTGTTGAGCAAGAATCGTGCCAGGTTTAACAGGAAATTTCCTCGTTTGGGGTGCTCGCTCCAGGTTTCGGCTGAATTGTATGATGGTTAGCTGCAGAACTTGGGAAAAGGAGGAAGTAGGGATAACTTCCTCATTTTTTGGTCTTTTCAGGAGCAGGAAGAGGCTAGATAGACATTTTTGGATCTTCCGAAGCCAATGGAATAGGTTTTAGAGCCATTGGAGCACTTTTGAAGAGACTTTTTGCAATTTTGAGTCCATGGATGCTTGGATTAACCAGTGGGTTCAATCAGTTTTTGAAGGCTTTTGAGAATGGAGAGGACCTTGTAGGGTTTTTCCAGCCTTCATATGTTTTTTGCAGCAACTGAGACATCTATGGTGTAGCTCATGTTTATCTTTTCTCATTATGCCTTTGGAGAAAGATCTATTTTAGTACATTAAGTGAATTGTTGTACTTGTTATGGTCATTGTGAGCTGAAGTATGAGGTCTTGATTTGAGAACCCTTTTCTTGTTGATTGTTTCATGACTGACTATAGGTTGCCATGTTTTTGGAGAGAGAGTTCTTTGTAGAAGAATGTTTCCTTGAAGGGGAAACTAGCCACTCTTTTGGTCAGCACACTTTATGTACTCTTTATCATTGAAGTATTCTGAGCATAATGAGATTGGGTCAAGCCATTTAAAGTTGGACCAAGGAGATCTAGCCCAAGAGGGGTGAACTCTATCAATTGCTGAGTGTATTATTGTTATGTTGTTGTTCAGTGTTTTTTTTAGATCATGTTTTAAGCTCATGAATTAAATATAAAGACATATAAACTCATGTAAAACTTGCAATTTACCTAATAATTCTCAAGCACTTTGTTTACTATTCTGAATTGGAATTTAGCAAAACAAACACTAATTTTCCCATTCAGATCACTTATGGATGTTAAATACCATGCCCACTCTTGGAAATTTCTTGCAGGTCATTCCTCATTGTCTGTCTTCAATGAACAATTTTAATTCTCCTTGTTCCTACCTCTAAGAAGTTATCATGTCCTGCCTTGAGGACTATCCACGATTTTCTATATTAATTTTCCATCCCTGGAACAACTTAGTACTATCATTCTCCTTTGGACTATTTGTCCATTTTTCTCCCCTACGAGATTTGTACTTACATAAAATTCACCAATCTTAAACACAAAAGGCCTTATAGCCTTGCCTGGTGCTTTTTCCATCCATTCCTCTATCAACATTTCCCGTTGATTTCCATCATCACATTGTAGTTCCTTTAATTGTTCTAGACTTTCCATATAATACATGAGACTTCCAAGTATTCTCTCTTCATCCTCTCCTCTATCTATGACAACTCCTAATGGTTTCCCTTTTTCATCATGCTTATGGTATGCACATGAAAACAATTGGTCAATTTTAAAAACATTAGTCCCTTGAGCCTCTAGTGGTGCTCCTTGCATCACATGATGTATTGGACTACTCACACAGTCCATGAGACTTTCCACCAATCCCCTTTCCTTATCTCCAAGCAGTGATCTCCCTTTTGCTTCTTCTTTCAGCTCATTTGCTCTAAGCTTTTCTTCCTCCATCTAGGCTTCTATCAAAGGCATCATTCTTTGCTTCCCTAGTTCTCCAGATTTTGGGGATTTCCTCTTAAAACTCTTCTATTTAACAAATAAATTGAACCTCCTCCTATGGTTTTGTCTCTGGTTGTCTTCCCTCTTCTGTAGCAGTTATAACACATTAAGTTGTGCCTTCAACTCAGTCATCTCTCTTTCAAACTCTTCATCACTCAACCTCCTCATGTCATTTTTCATGGCATCCTTCTCCCCTCTATTGTAACTTTTACTCGACCTTTCATTATGAAGCGCAATGGTCACCTTCTTCTTCTTCTTTTGTATGATCTTCTCCATGCTCATCCATGAGCTGCAACTTAGCCTTGTAACAAGCCTCCCCTTACTTGTTACCTGAATATCTCACCTCCTCCTAGCTATCAATGTCCTTCTCTAGTCCCCTCTCCTTTCTAGTTGTTGCACCTTCTGCTCCTGAGAACTTCACTTATTCTCTCCTCTTGAAGATCTCCTGTCATATTCACTCTTCAATCGCAACTAGGTTCTGCTACAATCTTCTTGCTACAAGTTCTTTTTTGCCACAATATTGAGAAAGCTATTGGTTATCTCCTCAACTATTATCACTATAATGTTACTACCAAATTCCTTATCAAACAAAATTTCAACATCAGACTTACCTCCTTATCATAGGAGTCTTCTCCTTTTCCTGGATGTACAATGCTCCAAGCTCTACTTTGACAACTCCCCTTCAATTCTCTACAATTCTTTGTCTCCAAATGCAATTTCCTCTGCCTTCTCTTCCATGGATATCTTCACTATCCCAACCCATTACTTTAATCTTTTTTTATAAAACAAGAATACGATTAATCATAAACCACAAAATTTATTTTATTACCTCTTTCATTCACCAATTGCCATCTTTCTTTTAATACTCTAATACTACTTAATGGCAACCCCTTAAATGGCCTACCAAATCTACTTAGGTTCCAAAACTACCAATTCCAATCCCTCAAAACACATGTTCATTGGATCTCCACACCTCTGCATCATTGTTCCCCTTCAAAACACATGTTCATGGGATATCCACACCTCTGCATCATTGTTCCCCTTCTATCCCGTGGCAAACGTCTTTGATTTATAAAAATTAGGCATCCCTTTTAGTTGGAGTGATTCCCTCCATATCGAACACCCTTCCTTTTTCTTTATATAAATTAGGAACCCATGACATCCACGCCAATCTCGTTCTTCCCTGCACGTGGAACTTACCTTTTAGAAATTGTAACCCCTCCTTTCGATATTCAACGTGATTTCCAATTTAAAACTTGGTCCTTGAATTCTTTAACGTTCACCCGGTGGTTACACAAAACTCCCTGCCAAAAACCAACCGGAGATTATATGGGTATCACCGTGGGTCCCACTGGACTGAATCGGAAGGCAACCCAACTTGTTGATTTGTGTTTTGTCGTGATCTTAACGCGGAGGTTCTAATGCAAGCAGATCGGTCCCGACTTGTGGGTCGGAGGTCAGAGACTACTTCTCTGGCGCTCTCTACGGACACAAATTCCTCCTCAAATCGACCGTACCGACTAGAGCACTAGTCCCAACTAGGAACGTTTGCTCAAATTAAGTTTAGTTTGGTGGAGATGTCGAAATGATGCATGAGCATCTTCCGAAAAATCAGCCAGAATAAGTTCCAATAGGTGCAGTGGTCAAAAAGCAGGGCAATAACTATTTTGTAAAGGATTAGATGGAAAATCAAATATGTGAGGGATTTTAGGAATTTTGTTGAGGGTTTTCTGGAGAACGTCATGTTGAACGTTTTGTTGAGAGGATTACGTTGAGAGTTTTATGAGATGATTGTGGATTTTGAGATAATCTATGATATTAAAATAATCCACGATATTGTAATTTTTTGATAGAAAATTGTAAACGTGTTTGTGATTAAGGGCGTCATTAGAACAAATATATGGCCACCAAGGCACCAATAGATTGTATTAATAGTGTAGTGATTAAGTTAATGAAATTTGATTTCTACATTATCTAATTATATGTGTGAATCGTGGGTTGATGCTTTGATGGCTTGATGCATTGCAATTGTTTGATGGATTGAAGTTTCATGCATGCATGGATTTGAGGTGCAGCGGGAAAGTTTAGTGGGCCCATAACCCACAGGTCCAAGATTGAACCAATAAAAAGATTGTAAACGACAAACCGCCATAAATCTTTTTCATTAAGTGGTATCAAAGTGCAGAATATTCTTCTGTGTAGTTTGGAGGGTATGTAGCCAAAGAAGGTACAATTTGATTGAATATCTGATAAGAGATTTGAGTCCTTTGTGCAGTTGACAATAGGAAGGTGAGAAGATTTGCAATAGCATATAGTAAGAAGTGCTCAAAGGGTTCCAGATAAGAGAACCGACAAGATGCCAAAAGACCAAACCCAGGAGAAAGTTTGGTGAGATAGTTTTGTAAATAACACAAATCAATGATTATAGTTAAAGAAATATATGTCTAATATCAAATTTAGTTCTTACAACATAAATATTACCTTGTAAGGAAAAAAGTAAAAAAAATAGATATCATTTTTGGGATTAACTAAATGCCTATAGTGAGTTATTAAATTATGGCCATATCCATGAGTGCTAGTCTCAACTAACAAAATTTCTCATGATTTTGAATAGTCCACATAGCACTCATTGCATAGGGAATGAATAAGTGGGATTGATACTAGTGAAATAAATCATGCAACATCAATCATCACCTTTGAGGCTTGCACTGGGTAACCAATACTTCTTGGGAGGTCACCCAGCCCAAGACTCCTCTAGCTCAAACACACTTAACTATAGAGTGTTCCCCATAATCAACCTCATTTATCTTGCTACCCCATTTGCAAAACCTTAGCAAGTATTGTACCATATGAACTATTAAAATAGAGCTCCCTTCACTCTTTAGATTTAAGTATTGGGATTTCGTAGTCCAACATATTAAATAAATTTTAGGATTAAGTAACTGTGTAGAGTAAGTCATTAAATTATGACCATATTCATGAGCTTTAAGTCATTAAACTATGACCATATCCATGATCCTTAGTCTCAAATTTCCCATGATTTTGAATATTCCACATAGCGTTCATTTCACTCATCCCAAGACTCCTCTAGCTCAAGCACACTTAATTGTGGAGTTTTCCCCATAAAACTCCACAATCAAGCCCACTTAGTTTGCTACCCCACTTGCAAAACCTTAGCAAGTATTTTTATGAAAGTCCTTAAAAAAATTGGATCTAATGGTCGAAACCAAAAATTTTTACATTATTAATTAAAATGCAATATCTATTAAAACTTGATTTAGAAAAATAAGTTACCTTAAAATAATAATTAAAACTCATAATTGTACCCAAAAAATTATATTCAAAATCTTGTGACTCATGAGCACATTAATAAATAAAATTCAAATCCCATATTGCTTGGATTCCCACCGATCCTAATTTCTTAAACCACAAAATAATATCAAAAATTATAAACATACTCATAATTTTTTTCCATAGTAAAAAATATTATATATAACAATGTGACTCTACTTAATTTATTCAATATTTTTATCTTCATTGCTTCCTTCTACCTTTACTGGTTACATTTGACTTTGTTCATATCTTTCAGACCATTCTAGTTAAACTATACTTCATGCATTTTCACTATTATAATAATCAATATACATTATATGAATTTTTAGATGGTAAAACACATCATATAAATTATTAGCTAGTAAAACACGTTATATAATTTTTTGGGTGGTAAATTGAAAAATGTGTGTACAATTATTCTAAACTAAATTATAAATATAAATAATAATTATTACCCAAAAAAATCATTTTCTCCTCTCGGTCATTCTATTATTTTTCATGCATCTTCACTATTAACAAAACCAATAAGAGACATCATATGAATTATTAAGTGGTACATTAAAAAAGTATGTAAATTTTTTTAAAACTAAATCATGAACATAAATAAATTAGAAAAAAACAAAAACATCATGCAAACAAATAGTAAATATAATCAAACTTCAAGGAAAAAAAAACATGTCTCTTTTCAATGTTCATTCAGAACGTGTATAATGCGCTGTCCAAAGATTGTATAGTTCATACGTCATTGATTCCTTCTTAGCTTCGACCTTGAGCACTTTCTGGTTAGATTGAATCCATTCTAAAAAATCTGTAAAGCACGTTAGGTTTATTTTTATTTTGAGTATTGGTTTGATGTTTATTTTAATGTTTTAGTTGAATTTGTTTATATAAGTATTTTTATGTTAATTAATATCAGTATAGATTAATTTTAAATATAAATTTAGTATGAGTTGAAAAAGATCTAATTTCTTAATATATGATTGTTTTATGAATAGATATTATTTAAATGTTTTGTATAGTTTTTTTTAGATTTATTATTGTTATTATTTTAGTTAATATGAACAAAAATTCAATTTTGATAATAGAAATACACCTTACACATCATATTGAGTTCTAGAATGAGCCACTAGGCTTAATAATAATTTTTTTAATATATATATAATTTGTATATTATATATTAATAAAAAAATTTAACTTTTTTAATATAATTAATTAAAATAATTGTTATAACTAAAAATTAAAAAATATATATAACAAAAAACATGGTAATCATAATAACAAATATAATTGATCGTGTTTAGAATGCATTGGGATTAAAGAAAATGTTGGAAAAAAATTAACTTGACAAAGTAATCGCACTAACTATTTCTATAAATAAAACCAATAGAAAAATATGACATTATTTGTGTTGATGCAATAGCATGGATATAAGTGATGGAAAATATACACACTTCATTACCCTATCTCAATGTTTTCCATTTAAGATAGGGTAGAAAAGTGTGTATACTTTTCCATCACTTATATCCATTATAGTGCATTGTCATGAATCCACATATTTAAATAAACATATATATTAAGAGACAAAAAAAAAAAATCCTTACCAACTATTATTGTGATGTATATACTCAATACTATGTTGTAAACTCACAATTATCAATTCAATTAATAACCATTCATATAACATTATATTTTTATGACATTGGTTATAGCATTAATGTTGTTACTCTAATGTTATATTGAGTTCATAACCTTATTTAATTCAAGGTTTCTGAGATTATTTGATGGGCTACATAAATCCTCGGGATTTGCCAGTACTGTGGATTTACAGCTGCATTAACGTCACCTTGGATCAACCTATCCTATTCGACTAAGGTTGAGGATATATTGTTAAACACTTAAGTTTTATATAATTTTGAATGTTACTTTCATCCACCACCTAGCCTTCATTAATATCTAAAATTACTCTGATTGTTGTGGCGGCCTAGGGAGATGGTCCAACCTACCGGATTATTCAATGTCGTGAGGCACCTCTACTATCCTTGGGCTTCGGACCCTATCTATGGTCACCAGGCATTGGCGTCGATCCGACAGTTGGTATCATTCCCAGGTCCTTTTGCTTCTGATGGATTAGCGATCTCGGTTCATTGTTACTCTCCTCTGTTGAATGTCTTCGACCTGCTCTACATGAGGGTTTCTGTGTAACTTGGACATTGTTCCTTAGCCGATTCAGGGTTCTCCTTACCTGTTATGGTGGTTCTTGCTCTTGCCTGGTTGGCTTGCCTGGTTTCATCTAGTTCAGCGTTACAACAATGTTGCGAGCCTTTCAATTATACAGGTAATTCGATGCATTCTTCCATTAATAGATGCAGCTAGAGTTATTTATATTCTTATGGTTTCATGTATACAGAAATCTAACTTATATTCTCCTCCGGGTCGGGAGGTGTGGATTGCAGGTGGAATGGACTTCCAAGCGAAGGGTGGCTAGAGCCCTTGTTTATTTCATCAAACTTTAAGCCAGAAACCCAATTCCTGTTCCAGCTACTTGATTTAGTTAGGTTCCGGGTACTTGATTTAGTTAGAGTTTCTCTACAATTTCATCTTTTAAGGGATTTGAATAGTTAGAGCATTCAGGCCGTAATCTTGCAGTTTTGTATTTTTTTATTTGCATGAAGGGTTATCTAACCTGAGATGGTGTATGTATTTGTTTTGGGGCTTAAGAGGCGAGGCCAAGGCTTACTGGTTTCTAATCGAAACCGGCTTGGCCTTGCGGACAAGCTCCATAGCCAGACTGTAGAGTAGTTTATCCAAGGTTTAGTTGTGGAAAATGTAACTTAAACCCTTCGGGGAATTTTATGAAATTATACAAGGGTTTTATGTTGCCTCTCCATTTTCACTGTGCTGCAATATAATGGTTGTTTATGTTTTCCATTGTGACTCAAATATATTAAGTGATGGTTGTTTATTTGTTACAAAGACTGTCTTTTGATACTTGTCCTAAACTGGAAATGCTCTGATATATCGAGGGTTTGAATAGTATCTTCTTGGTTCTGTTGTATTTATTTGGTTTGATATAAGGGTTTTTACAATTTACGAATCTCGTTGTTTAATTCTTCTTCCCTGACACCAGGGATTTTGCTGTTTATAGAAAATTCATTCTTAAAACTGTACATACATTTTTGCATTTTTACATACATTATTGATTCAATGCATGAGGTTTCTCTCGCTGTTATGGTTTTTCCCTCATTTTATTCTGAAGTTTTTATATCATTTAATCAATTTTAGAAATAAATTGTAATCTTGATAATAAAAATCTTGTTCATGATTTTGGCAATTTTTTTTTATCTATTGAAAAATTATCGTTAATACTTAAGTCTATTAATTCTTGTTTTGTTCCTTGCTTAGGGCTATCATGCAACTCTTTTATCTAAATCTTATTATTCTCTTACGACTCCTTTGTTTTTCTCTGCTCCTATTCTAGAACTGTAATTCATCATATTATTTGTCTATCTTTTGCTACATGTCTTTGCATGCCAGCCTACTAGTTCTCAGGCTATGTGACTTATTCTACAGTCTATTACAGGTTTCTTGTAGATGTAATTCCTATGTAGCTAGTTATTCTTTCTTCATACTAATAGCCCAAAACACATATATAATATAGGTAAATACTTTTAAAAAACACATCACATATGCTTCTAAATTCATCTGTGGGATAAATGTAGAAAATCTGATGTGTAGGTTAACCCGATAATGCAATATAAATCAAAGCAAAATACTATAACCTACTTCTACTATCAATTTACGAAAGATTAAAGATCGAGCTGAACAATATAGCCAGAAGAAGAAGAATCAATGCACAATACACATGAAAATACTTCGGGGAAAGCCTTAGCTAAAAACCCCACTATTTGTATTATCATACAAGGTGGAAATACATAGGAATTATGCAAAGCCTTAGCTCTCACAGCTATCCAGCTCTCCGTACAGTCCTCACAGATGCTCACAGGCAATCCTGGCTTCTCTCAAGCCTTCCTCTCTGCCCTCGAAGCTCCTATTTCCTTACACAGTTCCTCTGTGATGATCTCCTTCAACCAAGTGGAAAAACTTGATTTACCAAGTGGATGATCTCTTGATCTCACACACTATCATAATTGCGCAATCCTCAAGGAACACGATACCTTCTGCATGCATGAGTTTTCTTTATAAGATAACACATGTAACTGATAGTACACTATCCTCGTCTTTAATCTCAACTGGGTCTTTCTCAGAATAGACACGCATGAGTTTTTGATGAGGGAATCTTCAGTTAACTAGAGTACACTAGATGAGTGCATGCATGCATCAACTGACTGTTATCTCTCTATTAGTTCCTCAAACAATTTGGAACTAATTTAACTAGACTTAACTCAGTAAACTGAGTTAACTAATTACAACTCAAATAGAACTCAACCTTATCTCCTTAATTTAAGGGATAACTCTTGCATGACTTCAGAAAGACTTCTAACTTGAATTTCTCCAACTAATTAAGTCAAAATAACTTAATTAATTATTTCCAAGTAGTTGTTAAGACTAAATTCGATTTTAATTCACAATTTAATTCAAGGACAAATTAAATTGGAATATTCTTGTTGCGACATTTCAACAGTCCCTCTCAACAAGAAAGAGATTATCTGTCACCCTAATCCTATCTCTATGGAACTCGAATTTACACTTTGATAATGCCTTTGTCAAAATTTCAGCATCTTGCTCCTCTATCAAAATATACTGCAGCAACATGATCCTCCCCTCATCAGCAGCTTGCTTTACCTTGTAAAGCCAACGGGAACTCACATCTGACTTGTTCTCCGATCTCAAAACCACGTACCAAACACTGTTACGAACTATGGAGTCATACTCCTCCACCATAGCATCAACCCAAATCAACTACTACACTGCTTCCTCAGAGGAAGTTGGCTCCATCTCAACAAATTCCCCAACAAGGGCCATGTATCTAGTGTACCTATCAGGTGACCTCCTCTATCTGCACTAAGAAGAGGGTGCTCCCACATTCTCTCTCTTGTGCACTTCTATCCATCTTTGGAAGACTCTGCTTGATTGAATGTCTCCACTCCTGGAACCTCTACATGCCACTCCTCTGCATCAATCTAAGGCTTCTCCTCCTTAGGAACCAACAGTTCCTCCACAGCATGTAGTTGGATATCCCTCTCAAGGGAAACTTGCATGGCCTTCTACTCGTCAAAATTGAGATCTCTATGAACCATTGTCCTCCAACTAGTAGGCAAGTACACCTGATAATTGTGAGGTGTATCAGTGTACTCCACAAGTATCCCCAACTATTTTGTTGGCTCAACCTTCTTCTGTGCATCCTTTGTCACATGACAATATACCGATGAGCCAAAGATCCTAAAGTGACCCACATCTGGTCTCTTACTGGAGAAAGCTTCCTCTGGTGTCTTCATCCCAAGTATGCGATGTGGGCTTCTATTCTACAAATAGAACACTATGTTGCATGCCTCAGCCCACAAGTGAAGTGGTAGGCCTTGGTCATGTAGCATTTCCTGTGCTACCCCTACAATAGTTCTATTCTTCCTCTTAGCCACCCCATTCTGCTGTGGGTTATTAGGTGCTGTCAACTCTCTTTTAATTCCTTCCGTTGCACAGAAGTCCTTAAACTCTCGAGAGACATATTCTCCACCATTGTCACTTCTCAAGGCCTTGATCTTCTTCTCTGACTCTTTCTCGACCAAAGCTTTGAACTCACAAAACCTTGTGAAAGTT
Source organism: Pinus taeda (assembly GCA_000404065.3). Classification (NCBI taxonomy): domain Eukaryota; kingdom Viridiplantae; phylum Streptophyta; class Pinopsida; order Pinales; family Pinaceae; genus Pinus; species Pinus taeda. The sequence continues at coordinate 2,512 of APFE030114701.1, read as the reverse complement.
TGGTCCTTCTTCTGCATGAAATAAATCCAGCATTTACAAGAAAAATCATCAATGAAAATCACATAATGCCTTTGCTTTGCTGTGGATGCCGTTGAGAATGGTCCACACACATTAGTATGAACTCGCTCTAAAATAGCCTTTTCTGTCTCGATCATGAAAGGAAGACTTGGTGTACTTTCCCAAGGTACAACCTTTGCATGTGTCAACTTGCTCAAGTTTAACTTTGGGAAGTCCTGTAGATATCTGCTGCATTATCTTCAAAGCCCCATGATGCAAATGGCCCAACTGCCTGTTCCACAACTCGCCAATGTCTTGGCTTTACACCAATTCTTCTTTCGTACTTAATGCTGCACAATCATCTACCTCTAGTTTATAGAGATTCTTCACCCGAATCCCTATCCTCTTGGTCTGACCTATGGCTATGTGTCTTAGGAACGCCTTTCCTTTACAGAAGACAACATTGTAGCCTTTGTCCTCCAACATCGTGACCGATACCAGGTTCTTCTTCAATCTAGGCACATACTTCACATTTGTTAAGGTGATAGGAGCTCCATGCTCCCTTTGAAAAGCAATCATGCCCACTCCTAAAACACTATACCTTTTTTCATCACCCATCTCTATGTGCATCCTGAGGTCTTTCTCCTCCAAGGCACTGAATAAAATTTTATCACTAGTCATGTGGAATGAGGCTCCACTGTGAAGATACCAGACACAACCCATCATCAATGACACCATGCATGCGATGAGGGTAAAGTCCATTTCAAACTAAGAGGCTAATGCCTCACCTTCCGATCCTTCTAAGGATCCCTTCTTGGACTTCTTCGATGGGAATTTAGTCTCATAATGTCCCATCTTGTGACAATTAAAGCATCTCACTTTAGACATGTCACCCTTCTTCCCTCCATGAGAAGAATTGAATTGAAATGGGAAGCCTTCCCCTTCCCTTTCCTTGCCTTACTTTCTAAGGCCATAGTTTCTTCATCATCATCCTTGGATGAAGAACCATCTCGTGTGCTCCTCCTGATCTCCTCCTGCATGAGATCTGACCACAGTCATTCCCAATATGGCAGTTTCTCCATTCCATTCACAGAGTCCTAATAGTTATTCCAACTCTTTGGAAGGCCAAGGAGAGTGAGGCTCGCCATATCATCATTGGCAGTAGTTATTCCCACACTGCTAAGCTAATCTCTACAGGTGGTGAGCTTGTTTAGATATGTGGAAATAGTATTTCCCTTCTCCATCTTGATTCTTCGAAGCTTATCCTTAAGCACCAATTTCCTCTCGTTCTTACTATTCTGGTAAAGGTCCTTCAATGTCTTCCACATTGAGAATGGAGTATCCTTCCCATGGAGACTTGAGACAATATGGTCTCTAACTCCCTCAAGGATGATCCATCTCGCCTTCACCACACACTTCTTCCACTCAGCCAACTCTTATGCATTAGTTGAAGCTAGCTTTTGGATTTCTTGATCAATGAATTCCTTCAAGCCATTCTCTTCTAATACAACCTCCATTCTATCTTTCCATGCTATGTAATTCGAGCTACCTTCCAAGGCATACTCAAGTCTCAAGCCATAGAATGCCATTGGCCAACCTTGAAGTATGATAAGAATTCGATTTGCACCTGCAACCATGAACTTCAAACTTCAAATTCTCTTCTCAGTGTATTGTTCACAGCTTTGATAAACTTGTCTCTGATACCATGCAGAAAATCTGTTGTGTAGGTTAACCCGATAATGCAATATAAATCAAAGCAGAATACTATAACCTACTTCTACTATCAATTTGTGGAAGCTTAAAGATCAAGCTAAACAATATAACTAGAAGAAGAAGAATCAATGCACAATACACATGAAAATACTTCGGGGAAAGCCTCAGCTAAAAACCCCACTATCTGTATTATTATACAAGGTGGAAATACATAGGAATTATACAAAGCCTTAGCTCTCACATCTGTCCAGCTCTCAGTACAATCCTCATAGATTCTCCACGGTAGTCCTGGCTTCTCTCAAGCCTTCCTCTTTGCCCTCCAAGCTCTTATTTCCTTGCGCAGTTCCTCTGGCATGATCTCCTTCAACCAAGTGGAAAAACTCGATTTACCAAGTGGATGATCTCCTGATCTCACACATTTTTAGCACTGCGCAATCCTCAAGGAATATGATTCCTTCTTCATGCATGAATTTTCTTTAGAAGATAACACATGCAACTGATAGTACACTATCCTTGTCTTTAATATCAACTCAGTTTTTCTCAAAATATACATGCATGAGTTTCTGATGAGGGAATCTCCAGTTAACTAGAGTACACTAGTTGAGTGCATGGATGCATCAACTGACTGTTATCTCTCTATTACTTCCTCAAATAGTTTGGAACTAATTTAACTAGACTTAACTCAATAAACTGAGTTAAATAATTACAACTCAAATATAACTCAACCTTATCTCCTTAATTTAAGGGATAACTCTTGCATGACTTCAGAAAGACTTCTAACTTGAATTTCTCCAACTAATTA
>APFE030114700.1:0-72862 GCA_000404065.3 Pinus taeda | reverse complement strand
AAGTAAATGAGGCACTTTTTCTCACGATTCTGCTCTTCTCCTTCGAGGATAGATGCGGAGGGAACTGTGCTGAGACCATATAGTTTGCTATATCAGCAAACCACGGGGAGAGTACCGAGATGGAAAACAGATGCTCATCTGGCATCTGGTCACCCACGGTTCCTTCTTCACCTGCAGGCAAATCCAGTCTAGACAAGAAGTCAGCAACAAAATTTTCTCTACCTGGTTTGTCAACAATGGTCAAATCAAACTGCTGCAATAAAAGTAACCATCCTATATTACGAGCATTCACATCAGGCTTATTCATTAAATATCGGATTGCAGCATGGTCAGTATGTACAAATGTTTGATAGCCAGTGATATAGTGTCGGAACTTGTTCAGGGCATGGACCACAGCCAGGAACTCTTTCTCGGTTACCGTGTAATTCATTTCTACCTTGGATAAGTTTTTACTGACAAATTATATAGCATATGGGAGTTTCTCTTCAACTTGTCCTAAGGATGCCCCTATGGCTTTGTTCGAGGCATTCGTGTGGATGTGGAAAGGTAGGGCCCAGTTTGGGCCTCTCAGAATTGGAGCAGACACCAACTTATCCTTTAATTCATTAAGAGCCTTCTGGCAGTCATCCGACCACTTAAATTCAACATATTTTGCTAAGAGGCCAAAAAATGGCGAGGCCGGTTTACTAAAGTCTTTAATGAACCTACGATAATATCCTGCTAAGCCTAAGAAACTCTGGACATCTCTCACCTTTTGAGGAGGTGGGACCCTTTTGATGATAGCAACTTTATTGGGATCCACCTGTAACCCTTGGCGAGAGATGGTATGGCCTAACACGATCCCTTCAGTCATCAGGAACTCACATTTCTCAGGACTAAGGGACAGATTCATCTCGATGCACTTACTCAAAACTTTTCCCATGTTGGATAAGGCTTCCTGGAAGCTAGACCCGTAAGGAGTAAAGTCATCCATATAGATTTATACCGAATCATGGACCAACTCGGCAAAGATGCTTAACACAGCCCTCTAGAACGTGGCAGGGGCATTACATAGCCTGAAGGGAAGAACACAGTAGGCAAAGGTACCCCATGGACAAGTGAAAGTGGTCTTATCTTGGTCTTCCGGGCTGATTTGAATCTGGTTGTACCCACTGAACCCATCTAGGAAAGAGAAAAATCTCTTCCCTGCCAGACCATCCAACACTTGATCTATGAAAGGTAAAGGGAAGTGGTCTTTCTTGGTGGCCTTGTTCAACTCCCTGTAGTCCACACAGATTCTCCATTTCCCATTTTTCTTGGGCACCAACACTAGAGGGGAAACCCATTCGCTATCCGAGATGGGATAGATGAATCCCGCATCCAACAATTTTTGCACTTCTTCTTTAACAATGTCTTTGAGGGTTGGATTCATCCTCCTCTGAGGTTTCCTGACTAGTTTAGAGTCCTCCTTGATGTAGATATGATGAGTACAGACTGAGGGATGGATTCCCTTCATTTCCTTGTAGCTCCAAGCAAAGGCCTCCAAATGGCGGGTCAAGAGGCTACATAGCTCCTTTTCCTGAGAGGGAGAGAGAAAGGAGCTTATCTTCAAAGTCTTCTCAGGGCCAAACTCCACATTCTTAACTCTGGGGGTGGTCAGATTAGTGGCACCTAAGTCCACTAAAGCATTGGCATGGGTGTCTTCCACCAATTCTTCCAAGGATAGCTCACTAGGGGAGGATTTTGGATTAAGTTTTCAATCAAATCATCCTCAGTTGGAGGACCTCCCTTTCTGGCTTCCACTGTGCATAATGGTGCAGAGTAGACCTCATCCTCTTCTTCTTCTTCCAACCAGAGGGGTAAGTCATGTTCTAGCAGAGGTTGGGCAGGAGGGTATAGGACCAGTTGTTTGGACATAGGCCCATTTTGATGGTCATGCTTCCGGCTCGGCAGCTGATGTAAGCATCTGCAGTGGCCAGCCAAGGCCTTCCTAAAATGAGGGGATAACCTGTGAGTTTTGCCTTAGGCTGGAGGACCAAAAAGTCCACAGGGTATTCCCAGGAGTCAACAGAGACCAAGACATCCTCCACAATCCCTTCGGGAGTCACGGTGGAGCGGTCTGCCAATTGCAGCACTGTCGAGGTCTTCCTTAGGGAACTCTAAAGATTGAGCTTAAGCATGGTGTCCCTGATCATCACATTGATGGCAGCCCCTAGATCAATCAGAGTGTGGGGTATAATGGTGCCATTGATGTGGACATCAACTACAGGGCTCCCAGGGTCCAAACACTTCAGACAGATTACTTGCCCCAATATGAGATCGGACAGTTGTCCTATGACATTGATGGTCGAGGCATCTTTCTTTCGCCTGCCTGGGTGCCTGAAACACTTCTCTTTAATCAATTTGTTGTATATTGGTACATCTTTGATAGCCTGGCGAAGTGGAATTTTCACACACAACTGCTTGAGTTCTCCCAGAAGCTCATCCTCCTCTGGGTTGGGTTGTGTGGTCGCTGTGAGTCCCTCAGGAAAGGGTGGAATGGCTTAGGGTTCACTTTCCTATCTCTCTTCCTCCTCTTCTAAGGGAGGAGGTTGGCATTCTGGAAGGACTTTCCCAGATCGCAGGTTGATCTTCTGGATCTCCACAGCATAGGTAGGGCATGTTGTCTCCCCAGTATATACCTGCTGGGCATGTCTGTTGTTGGGGTTCGGGTTTGGTTGAGCAGGCATATGGGGTTGTCTTGGAGAAGTAGGAGGTAATGGTTGAGGTTGAGTTGGTGGTGGAGACAAAATGGCGGGAGGAGTGTTGTATTGGAACCTCCACCCCGATTGAGGTGCATTCCACTGAGGTTGCGGCTGGGCATGAGAGTGAAACGAGTGAGAAGGAGGTTGATTTTGGTATGGAGATGGATAAGACCACAGTGGAGGTGCGGACCAGGAAGGATGAGCAGGGGGACCCCAAGAAGGCATATGAGCAGGTTAGTTGGGGTGATAATAAGCTTGGGATGACCCTTGCATTCCCTGCTGATAAGGTCTGGATCCATGAGGCCTCCTTTGGTTGAGGAAGTAGAGAGGTTCAGTAGCCACCTCGGTCCCTAAGTACATGGCTTTAAATCCAGGCAAGGTAGGGCATTGGTTGGTGGGATGGTCTTCCTCACACACGAAACATACCTCTACTGAGTGTAATGGGAACTCATTCTTGGGGTGCTTCCTTGTGCATCTAGGACAAAAAATGGCCAAAGCCCTCTTAGCTTCTTCTTTCTTTTGCTGAATTCGGAAGGTATCAAGTTGCATGGCAATGCTCTGTCTCATTTCGCTCTTAAGTTCTTCCATCTGGTTAGCAAACTCATGCTTGGAGAGAGAGGTACTAGCTCAGAGATGATTCCCCCTACCTCTCTTCCAGGCCGCCATAGAATGGTTTCTAAACACGGTCTTTATGTCCTCATAAGGTATTTGGTAGATGTCTCCTCTAGCCAACAAGTTAAGGGTGTCCAGAAGGTCTTCAGGGACTCCTCGGAGCAGAACCAACTTCAGATATTCTGCGTCAAGTGTGCACCTGGCCCGTTTATAACTAAGTTGGAACCTTTCCTCATAGTCCTCCAAAGATTCATCACTGCCCATGGTCATCCGAAAGATTTCTCCCTTATTTTCCTTGGACCTACAGTAGTCTCTGTAATTGGCATTGAAATCTTGTTGCATTTGAGCCCAAGTGGTGATATTGTTTCCAGGTAACCCCATGAATCAGCGTAATGCTACATCCTTGAGGGTAGAGGGAAAGAGTTTCAGCTTTTGCTCATCCTCAACATAGTCATAAGTTCGACAAAGGACAACAAACTCTAACAGGAAGGTATCAGGGTCCTCAGAAGTCATACCATGGAAATGAGGTAGCGCAGAGGGACTTATGTTTTTCATTTTCATGTCTCCATTGGTCTCTCGGATGGGAAAGGCACCCTCTATTCTCTCGTCTTCTCTTCTACCGTTTCGGTTTTCAGCCATGGCTTCAGATGGAATGTTTCCTAACTCTTCTTCTGCTATAGGATCTTCATATATCTCAGGAGGTTCACCTATAGGTTCTGGCTCATTGTCACCAGAGAAAAGAGAAGGTTGAATCAGTGATGTGGTGGGGGTGTTGGGTAAGAATTTTCCGGTCTTATCTCTGTTCCTACGAGGCATGAAATGGAAAGAATTTTTCTTGTTTTTTGTATTTTTTTCTTGTACCTGCAAAACCAAAATGGATTGAACTGCAACTAACTATCTTACTGAAATGAAAATGCAGAATTGAAATGAAAGCAGGAAAGGACTAATCTATTTTGCAGAATTGAAATTGTGGAATCGAAATGCTAATCTATGAAAGTAGGAAATGTCTACTCTACTTTTGCGGAAATGAAATTGCGGAATGGAAATGAAATAAACTACTTAGCAGAAGGTTGTAGTGGAAAATAGAAGAAAAACAACAATCACCATACTCTGACGCTTCCCCGACAACGGCACCAAAAACATGGTGGGCTCCAGTATTGCAGCAATAATGCTGCAACTCCTGGGACTCCCTTCTTTACTTTTATCAACCCGGTTGTTCGTAACAAACTTGGAAGCGACGGTGTTGTATGCACAAGTACTAGCTCTTGCCGCAGCTGTCACTTGGTCAGCCGGCACAAGTCCGCTAGGGGCTTTATCCAACTTCTATGAGTTCTCAGAAGAATCTTTTAAGTGATGGATGAAAGCTAACTCAAAGGAAGTTAATCTACTTGCGAAAAGAGATTGACAAACTGAAGGAAAATGCAAACCCTAGCAAACCCTAATTCTACCAGCTAGTCCTACAAATGCAAAGATGAGGGTGCAACCTAGTGAAAGAGATGCCATTACTTCTATTAAGGTAAAAGACATGTGTTTAAACTACCTTTGTCCTAAGAAAGCATCTTTTTGTATTTTTTGATTAAGTGTCGATTTTCACATGCATATGCTTGAACCGTGCTTTACTGTGCAGGCGTGGATCAAGGAATAGGAATGCTTGGAAATGGTTGGAAAGGTTCAAAGAGGGTCTAAGGAGTCCCTAACACTCTTCCCGAGAGTCTCACAAAGTTTGGTTATCAGGAAACCTCACTTGTGAGCTTCTACAGGACGTTTGCAGGGGTTCTACATGATGCTTCAAAATTTCTATAGGATGTTTCAGAATTTCTACAGGATGTTTGGAAATCGGTTTTTAGGGGATGGATGAGTGAGGGAAGGTACATGGATGGATCTGGAGGTAGGACAGGGGTCTAAAGATGGCCTAAGGACTGGTGGGTGGATCGGCGAAGAGGTGTAGGAGGCTGACTTGGCTTGAAGAGGGCTAAGGCAACGATGAGTAAGGAGGTAAGGATTTGTGGACAAAAAGGATAGATGGGGAACGAGAAACTTAGCTAAGAGACAGAACAGGTGGCTCAGATGATACTTTGGGTGGATGAAAGAATGAAGAAGGTGCCCTGCACGGTGTACCTTGATCAAATCAACAAAGGCCTGCAAATGATCAAATCCTAAACTAGTCTAGTCTAACCATCAACAACATAAATGAACAGCACTTTATTTGGGAAGAAAACCTTGTACACCATCTATGTAAAGAAACATTTCAGATGTCCAAACCCATGACTAATCTCTGCTAATAAAACAAGCACACTAAAGATTGCATAAACAAGAAAACTAGTGTTTTTGTGAGGCAACACTGTTTCCTCAATTCGAGCCCCAAATCCAATAAGGATGAGGTGAAACCAGGAGTGTGGTTGTCCCTTTTCTTGGAGGTTCTGCTGTTATTATCCTACCAAAGCACCTAAACCAATGTCATTCATAAACAGTGATCTATTCCAGCAACATAACGAAATCTACTTAACAAAAATATGTTCAAATGCATAAAGGAAAATAGTGATACGTAAAGGAAAAGTAACAATGCAGAAAGGAGGCCCTAGGCTCTCAGGTTGGGCCCAACCCTGAGAGCTTTGGCTCCTATGAAAAACTCAGATTTGATAGGAAACCAAACTGCTTCTCATTATCCAAAAATAATCATAAAATTCATGCCAAAAATGGCTACAAAGGAACAAAATATAGCTGCATCACTGAGGTGCAAAGTACACAGTAGTTTCAAAAGTCTTTTTACGAAGGTTGAGGCCTCAACATTTATAGATCATGAGGGACCTAGCTGGCCTCCTCAATTTGTGGAACTCAGCTGTCAAACTGTGAGTTAAACAGTCCCTTTCTAAATGTTGCTTGGCTGCATTCTAGATTCGGTTTGGTGGTCTTTGGAGCTCGGAGTTGGGGGTGAAGATCCCGAGGAAGGGTCATTTAATGCCATAGGCAACCCCCCTTCAAGTCCTCACCTCAGGCTTGGCTGCCTTATAGCTCATGATTGCTTTGACTTTGCTCCAATATATGTCAAAAACCTGAAATAGACACGTGTTAACCACCTAAGAAAAGTAACTTCCCTTATTCATACCAAAGACATAAACATACTAAAAATAATGCATAAACTATAGAAAATGATGGATTTTAACAAGGACTGAAAAAGGAAAATTAGGCCAAATGAGCCCAACAAGTTACCAATTTTGGGGCTCATCAGTATTTCATCTGCACGGACTCCCTAAGACTATAGTCAATGACCAAGATAGCCGATTCATGGCAGGATTTTGGCATAATATTTTCAGGCTAGTCAACACCGAGCTCACCCTTAGCACCAGCTATCATCCAAAAACTAATGGCTAGGCAGAGAGGGTGAACCATTGGTTAGAGGGATACCTCACGAACTATGTGACAAGCCAACACAGGGCTTGGATTCAATGGTTGCATCTGGGAGAGTATTGTTACAAAACTACCCATCACATGTCCATTGCTATGACTCCTTTTTGTTCTTTATATGGTTATGATACTTTGTCTTTTATTGACATTGTTTTTGGAGACAACAGTGCCCCAAAGGCCAAGGATTATATCCTAGAGAGCCAAGATATCCTCAAGGCTCTTAAGGATAACTTACAAACAACCCAAAACCAATAGAAGGTGTATGTTGACCAGCATCGAGTAGAGAGGCATTTCTAGGAGGGGGATCAAGGAGGGGGACTTGGTCTACCTTCGATTGCAGCCTTACCGTCATTCCATGTTGAAGCAGAAGGGGGGCGAGAAGTTGCAACCGAGATTATTTCGGCCTTACAGGGTGATCAAGAGAATTAGAGAGGTGGCTTACGAGTTGGATCTACCACTAGGGAGAAGGATCCATAACATTTTTCATGTGTCGTGCCTCAAGAGGGTGTTGGGGAAACAGGTTACAATAGTTGTGGAGTTTCCTCCAGTTGATGATGAGGGGAATCTAATTTTAGATCCATATGCCACCTTGGAGACCATGGAGAGGAAGCTTAGAAGTAGGTTAATTAGAGAGTATTTGGTGCATTGGAAGAGTTTACTAGATGAGGATCCCACTTGGGAAGGAGAGCACATACTTGAGCATCCAACATTGAAGTTGCTTGGGGACAAGTAGCATTTGGGAGGGGAGGACTATCATGTCCCTTCCTAAACTAATTTGGAACAAGATTAATTATTATATTATGGGGCCAATTTTGGATATAGTGGGTCCCATTCAATTTTACTATGCGATTAGACTTAGGAAAATTTATTTTTGTTTTAGTTAAGCTACACATGGGGGCCACCCATACTAGGGAAATACACACTCCCTAGTTCAATTTGCATGGATGTGGTTAATTTTTGCATGGATATGGTTAAGTGAGGGCCCATGATGGAAGTAGAATTGGAGGGAAAAGTGCTCCACGAAATCTATATAAGGAAGGAAACTCTCCTCATTTCATTGATCTTTTGGCATATCAATTTCTCTTTGGTTGCTCAAGCTACTTGGCCGATTCACTTGTCGTTCAACACGAGTTATTCAAGAGAAAAGCTCATCCTTTCTTCGAGGAACTTCACGTAACATCCTAGAAGGTTTTACTTCATTCTTCATGAGGAGGATCTCATTGTGATTTCCAGCAGTTGCATTCATCTCTAGGTGTTTCTTATTACCGGAGGATGCAGTAAAGAGGAGGTCAAGTTTACTTGTGAGGTCTTACAGTGGATTTTGGTTGAGATATTTTAGGGAGGAGGCATAGGATATTTGTTGTCATTTTGGAGAGTTTGGGAGTTGGAAGAGTATGCTTCTTTGCAGGCTTACTTTCACACTTACTAGTCCAGCGCAAAGGAAACACTTGGTGCTCATGTGGCCCGGGTAGAATATCAATCTTTGAGGCTGAACTTTACCAGCGAGGTTAAGGGAAACATTTGGAGAGGAGATTGCTTCATTTCTGGAGCTTGGAGGAGGTTTTCGTTGGTGTTACTTGCAGATCATATTTCTTGAGCAGTTTGGAGGGCATAGGGCATATCGGAGGCTGAATTTGGGAGGTTGGATTCAAGCCAAATCCTTTCTAGATTATTGTGGGTTATTGCCAAGGAGATTGGGGTTAAATTTTTGGGATTTTCTGAGCACCAGAGACGAGGTTTCTTGCAATTTGTTTCGAGCCAACAGTGCAGTTTTTGGGGGATAACGCAGAGCATTAGAGGAGCAGTCATTTTCCATATTTGAGATTATTGTTTATCACCTCGGTTCTGTCAAGATTTCCCTTGAGGAAAGACTAGGTGAATTTATCCATACTATTGTACGTGCTGCATTTCTTTAATAAAATGGCTCAGTTGGTTCTCATTTCTCGAGTTTATTGAGCATTTGTTGAATATTTTTTATAAATCAAATTTTCTTTGCATATCACTATTTATATAAGTTTAGAACATTACACACTCTTTATTTGTTTTGTTTTGCTTTGATTTACCTTCTGCCTTTCTCATTTTTTGTCTTTGCGTTTCTTTTTAGTTGTAGAATAGCTTTTGCATGAGACCGTGTTTGGTTTCTGAAGCAAGCATGGTGAAGTCCGCAAGGAATGTGTGCTACTATCAACGCTTGATTATCTATTTATTCCCTCCCTTTGTGTGAGTCTTTCATTCTTTTATTTGACGATACTTTGATGGAAAATACATCCTTTTCGAAGAGAACCATAGTGGAATCACGATGCTTGAACCTATAACCAGTACTACCTACTCTAATTGGTCTTTTATTTTCGGTTAATCCTTGTCGTCTAAGTCGTTTAGAGTAAGGAGGGGAGGAAAACCTTAACAAGTGTGTCAGAGATATATATAAATATCATTCTCTGAAGGCACAACCTCTTCTTCTCTCAATAATTCGGATCCCTCTTCCACCTCGTTAAATCAATAAGTGCCTATGCACAGTTCTATGAAAAAAATTAAAAAATTTGAATGAAAAAATAACATAAAGGCAAAAGAAGAGAAGGGCTTCATGCAGAGATAGGTGAAGAAAGCAACTATGTCGGAGTATCGTCTAGGCTCGCTGGCAACGGAGCAATGTTTGTGTTCCTAAAGTGACTCCGCTAGGGTACTATCTAGGTTTGTTGGTAGTGGAGCAACACCAGAGATTAAAACTAAAACACTGGAATTTCTTTCCACTTGTGTATCTATATACTCGTCATCCCCAATCGAATCAACTTATTCTGACTTGGCTTGGTTAAGTGTGTCATTGACGAAGAGAATGCTAGGGGCTATATTTTTAACGCAAGCTAAGTAAAGAAGCTATGGTAATCAATGAACTGAACAATACTTCATGAAGAGTTAGACCTGTTTTGCATGAGATAAGATCCATACAGAGAGTTGGAATTCTACCAATGTGTCGCCAAATGTTGTAGTTGCTACAACCACCCTCCAAAATTTTGCCTATGCTTTGATTTTGGAGCCTTCCTTTCTATTTACATGAGCTTATCTTTGACTGTCGTCAAGTATTCATGATCTAATTAAGACTTATTATTTTTATATGTGCTTTTGATTTCTTATTATCATACTTAACTGATCTTTTGAGTCACAAGTAACCTTCTCACTTGATCTTGCAGTAGTTCTGGGCTTACCTCCAGAAACTGCACAATCCATGAGGTCAAGCTAGTCTTAATGAAGGAAATTATGCAATCCTGACAGGAAGCTCACCTTGAGCTGGAGAACTACACAGTCATGGATGGCAGCCAAGCAGTAAGCTCAGAAACTGTACAATCCACTCCTTGAGCTGAGAAACTGTGAAATCCACTGAGCCGGGAAGTTTCCCAGTTTCCCATAATTGCACAATCTTCCTTGGCAGTGTCCATGGAAAGTTTCCTAAAAAAGCAATTGCTACAAAATAGGGATTCATCATTAGGCATGCACATCATAAACCACATTTTCCAAAACTATTTAGTAGATGCCTCTACAACTCATTTGTACATTAGATCTTGGAGCCCTAGCATTCCCGAGGAGATCAAGAAACCTTTGGTGGAGTTGTTGTCGCTTTTCCGGGTGAGTTTTGTTTCTGTCGTCTTTGCCACTTTTGTGTCGCTTTTTGTTATTTTCCTTCAATGAGTTTTGTTTTGTTGCTTTCTCTTCATGGTTGCTTGTGTTTTGACTTTGTAGCTTGTAGAAGTGGTGTTTTAGTTTGTTGTTTTCCTTTCATAAGTGTTGCATCAATTTTTTATTTTTTTTTACATTAGCGGTCGTTGTTTCGTTGTTTCGATGGCTCTCCTCACATATTTGTTTTTCCTTCCGTTTGTTGAGTTTTTGCACCTGATTCACATTGATATATCCATACTTAGTCAAATCTATGTTTTAAATTTCATTATCTTTCATATCTACTTGTTTCCCATACTTTCACAAGGCAGATCTACACTTTCCCTTGGTCAGGTTTCACCTTGCCCAGCTGGGCATTGCGTAATTCATAAGCTCAAGCTAAGGCTTGGCCTCTGAGACTGCGCAATGTGCAGTACAGGTTGGCACAACTGCACATTATGCAGTTCTATGGCCAAGTCTACCACCTTGGCCACTAAGACAGTACAATGCACAGTCTCTTATAGTCACTTCTCGGGCTAGACTGCACATTATGTAGTCTCAAGCCTCAGGTTGCACCTTGGCTGCTGAGACTACGCAATGCAAAGTTCCCACAACCAGTCTCCCTCACTTGTTCAAAAAAATTTGCAATCTTTCTCACTAGTTCATCGGTTTGCTTCATGATCTTGCTTTAAAGGTAGATTTGCAAAAGCTAAATGTTTCTTGCCATGAGTGTATTTTATGTCCCACATGTACCACAGTTGTTGAACAACTTCTCTCCAGAATTCATTGTTACCATGAAACCCAAGAGAAATGCTTCAAAAGATATCAATAAAAGTAGTAGTGGGGAAGTAGTCAAGCAAACACCAGTAAATTTTCCGGTATACTCAAACACTAAAATGTATGTAGAAAAGGAATCAAATCTTACATGGAAAAAAGTGAACAAATATTTTATAGAAAAGGACTTTGCAGCAGATATATAGGACCGACAAGTACACATTAATGTCCAGAGATCAAGGCTACACAGGGTTGCATGCAGATATCCAGTCTTCCCATGTGCATATGTCATTAGCTGGATTGTCTCACATATTGATGTGAACACCATGACTTTGAGCAATACCAGCGGATGGAGGCTTGCTACTTTTAGGTAGTCGATTACCAATGTATGTGGCATTTACCTGAGCCAGAAACATGCATGGATTCATAGTTCTATGCCACCAATAGCTATGTGGGCACGAAAGATGTTGTTAAGAGCTAGGTGAAGGAGCCATCAAAGTTTCGACAGACACCCACAAACACATATAAGACAAGGTCTATCAGGACGGCCTATTAGTTGTTGATCATATTGGCTTGTAGAATCTATAGTCAGCAAAGCATCGAGACCTTTCCATGCACATCCACTTCAAGATGCTCTCAAATTGCATCCATCATGGAGTTATGCAGAAGCAAACTAACCACTTCCTAATTCCACTATACAAGATGATCTTTGAGGAAGAACCACCTTGCATGTCAACTGGGGCAATGGAGGTAATATCAGATATCGCAAATTGGTTTGCCTCCCCGAATGGAACCTTCCTTAGAGAGTTTGGTGGAGTGAAGCCGACACATATTTGGCCAAGGTATTCCATCGACAAACTTCTCATGCAGGAAGTATCATATCATCTCGCCATAGGGTTGTCAGCAACTTTACACAGCAAGAAGAAAGAATCTTGGCCAACTTTTCCTATGAAAATTGGATTCTACGAGATAAAGAACCTGAAAGTCACAGTTACTAAAGGAAAGGCGATAGAGAAGTTGGAATTCGGTACTTGAGACTTTAATCTATATGATTTTTGTGGCATTTTCAAAGAACATTGTGTGAGAGTTCACTTTCATTTGCTCAATGGGCATTTCATTGGCGGGAGGAGGATTCATGGAATAATTGATATAATTCCTCCAAGACCCGCGATTCGATCAGTTTTGCAGGAACTTCACAGGTGACTCCACAGAAGGAAGCTACTCCAAAAGCAACACCAGCATAATTGAGAAACCTCGCATAGGATAAGGGAAAGAGAAAGGTTGCTTATAGTCCAAGGGGAGAACAAAGCTTCAAGATGAAAGCGGTTCTAGCTATAATGAAAGTGACTTTAACAGAAGAAGCAAAGAGGAAATAAAGGATGGAGAGAGTAGTACGAAGGAAGAGGGAAGAGCAGAGGAGACTGGAGGAAGAAAAGAATAAGAAAGAACATGAAGAGAAGCAAAAGCAGGAAGAAGAAGAAAGGCAGAGCTAAATATTAGAAGAAACAACATGGACACAAGTTGAATGGCAAGAACAGAATTGGAAACCAGTAGAGGGGGGCAGCAGATAGATGCAGGATCAGGAGCTTGCTCAACAGATTGAAGAATTGATAGATATCTATGACATGGAGGTGGAACCAGAGCTACAAAATCAAGATATCGACCTGATGCCTAGCATGCAACGTGTCACTATTCAGTCTCCACCACCTCCAGCAGTAGAGTCAGTTCCTAGAGAGGAAGGGGAAGTTGTTCCTCTTGATGATGATCCAGTTATGGACACGTACAATTTTTTGTATGATGAAATTCAAAAGAATATTGTACAAGCACGTAAGAACCATTTTCTGGATAATCTCACATCTCCTGCATTTATTAGAGAAATGGTAATTGTGGCAGACTCCAGGAGAAATTCTGAAGTAATTTCCTCAGCCAACTTGGCCTTCGCAAGTGCAGTAAAGTTGAACACTTACTATTTGATGGCCAGGAATAAGCAATTGGAAAATAACTTGCAGGATGACAGGAAAGAGGTTGAACAGCTCCGTGCAGCAGCTCAGAATGCAGCTTCTGCACATGTCCATCTTGAGAAAATGACAGAAGTGATACTTAGCGAAGTATCGACAATTGGAGACATTACAGGAATTTTGAGGTCTAAAATGGGCCTCCTAAGGGAATTATAAAATAATAATGGAAATAATTAAATAAGATTAGATTACATCATCAAATATTAGAGGGAAAAAAGAAAAAACTACTTTTTCAACTTGTATTTTCAACTTATCTCCCTATCGATTTACTCAAATTTTGTGTGGGAACACTCGTTGGATGCATAATTTTATTCCTCATCCAAGGAGTACACATTTTGCATACTTTAAATGGACCTTGCTAAACGAAAAATGAGAAATACATGAAAAAAGTGATTGCAATCACGTTTTTTCATGTATTTCTCATTTTTCATGTACTAAGGTCCATCAAACGTATGCAACATGGGTAATCCTTGGATGAGGAATCAAATTTTGCATCTAATGAGTACTCCTGCTTGATATTTGCGTAAAATATTAGGGATATAAGTTGAAAATACAAGTTGAAAAAGTAGTTTTATTATTTTATTTTTTATTTTTTATCATATTACTTTTTTACTCCAAAAATGGTGAATCATTCCCCATGGTTGACATCATCATCTTGAATCCTATTGGCTCTTATAAAGTTTATTTTGGTTGTACATTTTTATTAGGAGTTCCATTTTAGACCTCCAAAATTTCTCTAATGGACCATGCAGGATCTCTATGAGGAGCTTGTTACTATGCATAAGGCAGTTGCCCACCTGCATGGCTTGCAATAGCAGTGTAAGGACTTTTTCAAAACTATCAAAAATGTGCAAGCTACAATTGTTGTCCTGCATGAATGGACAATGTGATACAAAGGGGCACCGCTTGATTTGGGTAAGAAAATGACGCCACAGACAGAGTTGAATAAATAAAGAGTGCGGATGTTGAGCCAAAACAACAAATAACTCACCTCATTCATTGGTAACATTTAGGCCTCGTATGCACATTTATACAACAATCAAGATTTATTGTTGAATGCGTGTTGTTGTATTAATTCATCATTGTTAACTTGTGAAATATTTCACATATTATCTTGTGATGCCATTATAATCGTGTGTTCCTTCCAAGTTGTGTACTATTACAAGCTTTTAAGGGGCTCACTTAGTTTCCCTTCCGCATGGCAGAACCTTCATGCATTGTAATTGACTCTCTGTAGGGTCACACACTTGTTCTCACCAAAGTCACTGTACATCACTCTATGTGTGATTGTAGCAAAGGCATATCATTAGCACCCGCTGCATCGACAACCAGGCCATAGTACTAGATGGGGCTACTACACCAAACGACGTGAGGGTTAATTGGGACTTCATATCGGGGAGATCCCCTGAGTGTTGGCTGGTCCAACACTGTCAAAATTTCTAGTGCTAGAAGGAGAGCCAAATGACAAGTTGAGCCCATGAAGTATATTTTAGCTTTCCAGACTCATTAATGGCTTTCTCCCATATCTTAGCCCCAACATGTTTTTCTAAAACCTCAAAACTAAAAGTGCCTATGGAAATCATTAATGACTTGTCAAATCTTAAATTCAATGGCGAGGGTGATACAAACTTATTTGATCACATCACTAATTTGCTTGAATTTTGAACAAGGCACAATATTCATTGCGAGGAAGCTGCTTGTAGGTTGTTCATTATCACGTTCGAAGGGCACGAGAGGGAACAGTGTCACACATTTTCTGTCGCTTCCATACACTCTTTCAAACATCTTTCCACAAAAAATTATCGTGCATTTGATAGATATGATTAGAAATCTGTGTTCAATAAAATTATGCGATTGTGAAAAGCACCTGATGAATCTCTTTATGATTTCCATGATCGTTTCATTCATTTTTGTTTTGAATTTTATGAAGATGATGTTGATTAGAATTTAAAGAAAGAGAAATTCGAATTTATTGTTCACATTTCAATGAATTCACATAAATATGAATCTTTGAAAAGCCTCCTAACATACCTCGGTATTAGAGCTTCTAAAACCGTGATGGACGAGGTTGTTGCGCCAAGTAACTCTCTGAATCCATCTAATCAAACAATTCTAGTTACGGAGATTGATGTGGGAGAACTTAGGAATTCATCCACTGATTTACCACCATCTTCTCTCACTCCGCATACTCAGAATTCCAATGCAAGTTTGGAATGTGAATCTGATGTTCACAATGAAGTGTTATCTCCTCATCCTCCATCATTTGGTTCCTTTGGTCCTTCGAATTATGAGTTGTTGTGTTCACCTGTTTCCAATGTTTCTTTGGATGTTCATGAGGATCAAGTTTAGGATGGAATTGGTGCTGTGTAGAAAAATTGTGATATCATTTACAATGAATATGGTGTGGGATTCCACATATAAATAGGAATCTGTGATGAAGGATGATTTTTGTCCTTCCACACCTCTCCACCATTATCCTTACATTTTCCGTGATTCTTTCACTCTTGTTAAATCTTGCAAAAAATTATTTTCTGATGATATTATTACTTCCAATCATTTTTAGACTCATGGAATGTCATTTTTTCATCAGAATGAGGAGAGAAAAAATATTCTCTTTTAAATATCCCCAATCTATCATCTCATCATTGTGAAGAATTAGAGGGTGAAATTTTTTGTTTTCCATCTTCCCCTCTTTATTATTCGTCAGATCATGAGGATGCCTTTATTTTTTATCTTGAACTTTTTGATTTTGGTTGTCGTGATATTTTCACTCATTCATTTGATCACGATTCCAGTTTTTCCACTGTTAATTTATCTAAGCCACTGGCCTTCGATGATCTATCTTCTGATGATTTGGAACTTCCACAAGCTATCTAGGCACTTCATCCTAAGCTGATGGTTATGTCAGGTTCTCGATGTCTTGAGATCAGTTCCACTTTTGATCAGAACAATGATGTATCTCTCAAGGCTCCTCATCACTTTGTCGCACACATTGAAAATCAATCTCTCTCAAAATTTTCTCATCCTCTATTTTCATTACACAATCCTATCACTCAGTCATTAGAGGAGTCATACCTGGAAAGCACAGTTGCGAAACGAAATTTTTCTTCTTTCTTTATCTTCACCCATTTCTGTAGCTCGAAATTTTTTTGTTGCATTAATGAGATGCATCAATAGGTAAACTATATGGGTCACATTGCCACTTTCCAACTTATTAAATTATCTTTTCTCACATTTATTTACAGATTTTATTATATTTTTCTTAGTGGGAAGAGTAAAAGTGAGTTACTATGTCTTAGAGCCTAATGTGTGTTAAATACAGGAAATTGGAGCAGTTTTGAGTTGACTTGAGTGCAAGGACTCGGAGTAGACAAGCAAGAGATATTATAGGAAGTGGTCTACCTCCTTAACTCCTCAGATCATTCAAAGATTCTCCCACTCTATCTCATCAACTCAGTGTCACTGGCAGCGAAGCAAGCCGAGTTCATTGGCAGCGAAGGTAGTGTCAGTCAAGGAAAAGTTATTCTCGAGTTAGGAAGCCAAGTATCCCTATTTTCTAGGGACCTGTTAGTAGCTCCAATTTTATATAAATAAGAAAGCTAAGGGACTCATTAGGATTTGAATTTTTATTGTAAACAAGAGGCCATTCAGTTGAAGCACATTTGACTATTATTGTTATGATGTATTTGACATTTTTTATGATAATGAGAAATTCTGTTTTGATCTAGCACTGAGTTGCCTCAGAGGGATGAATCTCTTGGGTTAGGGCCCAACCATAGCAGCAAAAGTTCCTCTCTTTTGTATATGTATTCTTAGCTTAGAATTTTGATTTATTGCTGAAGTTTATTTCTATTTATGTTTAGCTTAGAATTTTGATTAAGTTATTGCTTATCCATGCTTTCATTAGCTTAAAGAGTAGAATAGTGTTGCAGTCTAGTGAAGGAAAATATACCAGAAAAGCTTTTGACAGTGACCCCTATCCCATCTCCCTTATCGGATCATGATTAGGGGACCCCACTCTCACAGCCCAAAAATAGAGTTTGCCCTTTATTCATTGCCTAGGTTAAGATTCATTCTTAACTAGATAATTTTTATGATTCCTTGGAAATATTTGCAGTTGTTATTTTGCATCTTAAGATTGTTGTAACTTAGAAGGTAGTATATTCCACAGATCTAGTTTTTAACAATAGTTAGATCAGACTTTCTAAATTCAACTCATCTTTTCCCTATTGACATGTAATAGTTTGTAAATGAAAAGAGAGACATGCTTTATTGCAGGGATTATTGATCTGTAGGAAGGGACACCTCCAACCAACTCCACCTAGGTCTCCCCCACCTTTTGTTGATGCATACCCGCGATATCCCAAACCTTTGTTTTCCACCCACCATGAGCAAGTTGTCTTAGGAAAATATAGCCTTCTTGAAGTGCTAGGCTTGGCCTTGGGTGATGTTCACCTCCCCTACACCTTACACAATTGTGATGCACCTATCCAACACTTCATCTCACCATTGTTGTCCTTCAAAACCTCTCAGCCAACTTCCTATAGTAGTATAGGACATCTTATAGTGGTTTAGAACATCCTGTAGCAGTTTCTTGTAGAAAACTTGTAGCTGCCTGTTTTGAACCTGTTTCAACCTGAAATGGCAGTATAGCCTAGTGTAGGAGTATGTTAACCCCTTAGCTTGGACTCCATAACCAGAAGTGCCACCTAGACCAACCTTTTCATTCCTTTCCCTCCTGCAAGATTAGATAGCATTAGCTTTTATATTTATGAATTTAGCAATTATGAATTTTATCTATTCTACTAGTGTGAATGAGATAATTAATGCATGCATGTTTGGATTTTTAAATGATAGAATAAATTCCTATTTTTAAGCAGTTCTGGTAGCTAGATGATCAAGTGTAAGGTTAGCATAGTTTCCTTCCTGCAAGCGATTTGTGTCATTTCATAGTTAGATGATTTATGTCATAGCATAGAATTTACAAGCTAGCAGCTTTCACTTCCTGAATTGACAAGCATTTACTTTTCTTGCACTAGAAATAGTTATACATTCCACTATCAATAGTCAGACTCCCTTTAGTCAAATAGAGGAATAGTCTAGAACCCTAATGGTCAAGTGCCTCAGTTGAGAAGTGACATGAGTAGAATGATGCATCTGTTCTGTATATAACAATGTCACCTCTAAGTTTGTACGAAACCCTGGGTTGATAAAGTAAAGTTGGTAGCCCTAGGAGTTGCAACATTCTTGTTGCAACACTGAGGCTTGTCACTTTTTTGCGTCGTTGTTGGAGAGGTGTCTCGGTAGATGTAATTTATGCTTTTTCTTTCTATTTTGCATTTGCTAGATAGATGTTACTCTTGCTTTCCTTTCTGTATTGAATTTAGTTTTGAAAAAAACTCATAATATATATATATATAGTATCTATATATTATATATATTTATATTGTATATATATATATATATATATGATATAATATTATATAATATGAGAGAGAGAGAGAGAGAGAGAGAGAGAGATTTCCTTCATGCCTCGTAGGAGTAGAGATACTTTAGGGAAATTCTTTCCAAACACACCCACACCATCAAACAATCAACCTTCCCTCTTCTTCAGTGGTTGCCAGCTTCCCTCTCTGACTACAAGAGAGTTAGAAGACTCCTTAGGAGAACAACCTGAAATACTTGAAGACCATATTGGGGAATAAGAAGAAGAGACCATTCCACACACTTACACCATGGCTGAAAACAGAAATGAGGGTGATTTTCCCATCAAAGAGACTAATGGAGATACTAGGATGAAAAACATAAGTCCCTCTGCCCTTCCATGGATAACCTCAAAGGACTTTGATGCCTTCTTCTTTGAGTTTGTTTTCATCTGCAGAACCTATGATTATACCTCTAATGACCAAAAGTTGAATTGGTTCCCATCCACCCTCAAGGATGTAGCCTTGCGCTGGTTCACGGGTCTACCTTGGGATAGCATCACTACCTGGGCTCAAATGTAACAATCCTTTAACAACAAGTACAAGGACTATTTTAGGTCCAAAGACACTAAAGATGAAATCTTTAGAATGACCCTAGGACCTGATGAATCTCTGGAGGATAATGAGGAAAGGTTCCAACTCAGTTACAAAAGGGCCAGATGCACCCTTGATCCTAAATCACTCAAGTTAGTCCTTCTTAGAGGAATCAAGGAGGACATATTGGAAACCCTAAACATGTTTTCTAGAGGGGACATTTATCAACTATCCTATAATGATATCAAGATAGTGTTCAAAAACCATTCGAGCGATGCTAGAAAGAAGGGTAGGGCTAGTCAAGCTTTGGCCAGTTCCCGTTCCTCCAAAACATCTATCAAGAGTGAAATTGGAAACATGTGGGAGGAATTTAAAAGTTAAATGTTACACGTCTTTTCTTTGCAAATGGATACTATGCATATAAATAGGAAACAAAAGGAAGGAGAGAGATATTTAGCTATCTTTTTCCCTAAATGCATTAGGAGGCACCCTAGACATGAATGTCCATTAAATGTTATAGAGGTATGCTCGGTCTGTGAGGAAAACCATTCCACATATAATTTCCCTTCTCTATCTGGATTGAAGGTTGTATACCAAGGAAATGAAGGTGAAGTTGAACAACTATATTATATAAACCAAAGGAGGCCTCAAGGACCTAGGCCATACCTCTTTAAGAATAGTATACCTCCTTAAAGGACTCTAGGGAATTTTCATTGGATAGTGGATAAACAAGCACTTCCCATGTGTTTTGCAACTTGGACTACCTCTCATGGATCATTATCTTTGGCAATGTGATTGTTGACTAACACTCGTGTGTTTTGGTTTAATGGAAATTGTGATTCTCAACGAGTGGTATCACAGCATAGGTCACAATTTTGATAAACACCCGGCTCATACAGGGGGGATATTGTTGAACATTGGGTAAATCAACTCTCCCCGTGTGTTTTATGACATGGACTAACTACCTCTCATGGGTCCTTATCTCTGGCTATGTGATCATTAACTAACACCTACAGGTTTTGGTCGAACGACGATTGTGATTCCCAACACTCTATTCCAATTTTTAATTGAGTGCTTGTAGGAAATTATAATATGGTTTTACCCCTTGAAGAAAAAAGAGGTGGTTCCTATACTAGAGATCCCATAGGAGAGTTGGACAAAATGATAGTGGATTGGAACGTTTAAGACCCCAAATTTATTAGAAGAGAATATGCATGGTCAAATAGAAGTCTTGGGCCAAGCCATAGACTTGAATTCTTCAGTCACTTTCTTGTCTATAACCCCTTTCTTTTGGAAAATTTGTGTCTCTCTTCTTATATCCATTCTTTACTGGCTTCCAATCATAAAACAATATTGTTAGATCTCTAATAAATTATCAATTATGGCCCCATCCCTTTTATACTCAACCCTCTCTAGATTTAGGATCCTTTCTTATTGACCATAATAAAAAATGAATTAAATCCTCTAATTCAAGGTTCCCCAACATATGTTTGAGAGTTAAAAATAAAGAATAGAAAAAATATCATTAAGGCAAGGTCAAATATATATTTCCCCACTCCTTCCAAAGAGAGAGAATATCTCTAGCATCAACTAAGCTCCCTCCAAACTGAAATAGATTCTCAAGATATAACCTCATAATTGCAATCAAAAGGAAGAAGCACCAACAAATTGCATATTGCTTATTTAAAGGAGGAATGAAATTGAAGGTTTAATTCTCGAAGTTTTTGGTTGGATCTGTGTGATTGTATATATCATTTCTTCATAGGAAATCCCACACACTATAGCTAAGTAATCATGTTTCATGAAATAACTCTTTACAATGGTGTAAGGGTTAACATATTTGATAAAACTTGCAAGAAAATCTATGAACACTTTGACATTATACACATAAGAAACTTCAACCACATATTACATCACTTAGATTTGTTGCAAGTAACACCTTCATGGTTTTACATGAGGTGTTGGCCGGATAAATCATTCTTGCGGACAAGACCGATCTCCCTAGTATCTAATAATATCTAGCAACAAAGAGTACAAGCAAACCTATTTCTCTCTAAACATGTTTCAATTCATTAATGAATACTAAGAAGTGTAAAAGAACCTACCTCGGTCCAACGCTTGTTTGAGGCAGTTTTATCCCAACAGCTTCAAGCAGTTCTCGTTCAATAACCTGCATACACAAACAAGCACACGTCAAAGCATACCTGCGTATAACAAAACATGTTCATTATGAAGATCAAGGAGCTCATAAAACAAACCATTAGAGACAGTTCATTAAGAAAAATAAACTTGATTGTATTAACTTAATGAATAAAAGAACTTTACAACCTTTACCTTGATGTTGCACAAGTCCTTTCCAGGGTCCAGCAGGGGTCTCCTCTACTTTGACAAGCCTCACTCACTTCCCAAATGACATGAAAGGTATGTGATCTCTCCTCTCATAAGCTCAAAAAGGAAGCCTAGTTTTCAACAACATTTACCCTCAAGAATCTTCAGCTTTCAACCTCTCCTACAACTAGCCCAATGTCTGAATTTATAGTGCAAATGGAGGAAGTTGCAGGTCCACCATTGAAGGGATAAGTTCCTCCTTCAATGGGATAAGCACCTCATATCATGGAGTTAGCTCCCTTAGTTATGGAATGGATGAACCAAGGTGGAGCGGACTTGCCAGCGTAATATTCCTTTTAGAAGTGTCTAGAAGTGACCCAAGATGAGTTTTTAAGAATGAACTCACGCCTTTTTAACTTTTACAGGGGTTCGCACCCATTACTCAATATACAGAGCAGTTAGGTTCGCAGGAAACATGACCATTAAGTGCGGCACTGCAGGCAATGCTAGGAGAAAGTGCGAAACCAAGATTTGAGACATTTGTCTTTATCCCATTTTCAAGGCTTGACATGAAGAGCTGAGGTTTAAGACTTGCAAAGGAGGTATGTATGAGTATTGGTGGACTCACACAAACTATAGAAAGTCATGGTGACAATTTTTTGTGTAAAATGAGGATAATCTAGCTCTTAAAAATCAAAGAGTAAGAGATAGTCAGAGAAATATAGGGACTATAACCTGATAAGACACCAAGCTTAAATGGCTTCACAATGCATTTTTATTGAGCTTACTAGAGTATTATAAAATATGATCTTTAAGTGAATGCTTTTTTTCCTTGGAAAAAAATGTAATTTCATTGCAACTTAAAAAAGGAAAAAAATTACATTTTTCATATGCTTGAAAGCATTTGAGATATGCAAGACCAGATTCTTATGAGATCAAGTAACAACCTCTCGGTTCTAAAACCAAAATAAATCAGAAGAGAAGTTAAGTGTTATAATAGTCACTTATCTTCTCTTTCTTTCCTTTCTTTCTTTGGACCTTCTTCCAAACCCTTGTGGATGAGTCAATAGGAACAACTACCAACTCAGATACAATAAATACAAAGGGGTTTATTTCTTAGAATCTAAACTATCTGATACATGGACTCTCTTTGTTCCCACTGACCCATCCCCTTTTCTCACCATAGTTCCAACGTATTCAAATGCATGGTTTTGTTTCATGTACATTCTTCTTGGGTTGTGCATGTTCATCAGGATTCTGAGTTTTCATCAAATATTGTATTGAAGGGTCCTCCTTGGTTTCCTCTTCTTCATTCTCTAAAAGGGTGGGATCAAAAGGGGCTGACAACCTTTTGTTTTTTTGGGCCTCCCCCTTTTTTTGGGGGGGGTCTTTTAGAATATGGACAAGTATCTTGTAAGTGTCCTGCTTGAAAGAATTTACGACATCTAAAGGCCATATTTTTACAATCCAAAGTTTTGATCCATTGAAATTAGCTAAATGTGGTTAGGTAAACCTTTGCTTAAGTCTATTTCCACACATATACGAGCAAAGGTAAATAATCCTTGTTGCATTCTTTTGTTGTCCATTTTTTTAAAAGTGCCCAAATTATTTACAATTTCCTCTAGTACCTCGTGATGCCACAATGAAAGAGTAAGGTTTGGAAACCTTACCCAAAATGGCATCTCTATTACCATAATTTTTTAAGAATCAAACTCCGTAAACCATGGAGTGATGAAGAGTCCTGCTCTTCCCCAAAACCAAGGCCCTTCCTACAAGACTTTCTCTAGATCTTACTAAGAATCATAGTGTACCACAAAAATCCTTTGGAACAAAGATAAATTTCATAATTATTGGTCCATGCTATAAAATTCCACTGATGTAGTGCCTCTAATCTTGTCCAAAACCCATTAAATTTTCAAATGAAAAACCTTGACGTAAGAAAAGAGAAGAGATGATTTACCTCTTTATTGTTTACTTCCAGTGTTGGGATTTGATCTAATTTTTCAATAATATACAATCTTGGAATGGATGGAGGTTGGTTAATTGAAATGGGCCCCTTTCCATGTTTTTCATCCTTGTATGAAGATGAAGAAGGTAACTCTCTAGTACCCATTGCACCCCCATGCATCCTAAGCAACAAAATGATGGAAGAAATCTAAAATATACTACATTCTTTCAATTGTAATAGATCCTACATTTATTTCCCTTTGAATATAAGACACTGTAGGGCTGCGGGAACCCCTAAGTGGATCTTCTTTAGATTCACCACTTTAGTGAACCAAATTTGGATTGAGTTCCCTTTGAGGTTTTTAACAAAAAACTAAAACCCTTCAATGTGGTTTTGATTATTTAGACTATCCGCCACCCCTAATAGAGGAAAGAGAGAGGTGTTCTCATTTATATTTTCTCCTAACCCTATTCTTTCTTTCCTTCTAGGCACAGATCCAACCACAACAATCACCTCATTGTTGTTGACTTCACCATGGTCAACCACCATATTCATAACTTCCTTAACATGATGCATTATAATACGTGAAATAAAATCTTGCACCATCTCCATAACTCCCTTATTATTATAAGCATAATTCCTCCTCCACTTTCTTAGCCTCTGGAATCCATTTCTTTGACTTCCTCAATAGTATTTGCAAAATAAAATTCTCCTTCAAATCATGACGCTCCATTAAAATGTCTAGTGATTCTAACCCTACGGAGCACCATTTCCTTCATAGTCATAGAAAATGAGGAAATAATAGCCAGCACCGAGGAGGTATAAGAGATTTCTTCACAGGAGAAATTCATAGGCTCATAATCATCGATGGATTACTGTGACTCAGGGTTTTTAGATTCCATCTCCCCAGAAAAGGCTTCACTTGGATCTTTAAGTGAATGCTAAATTGATCTTGCATGAAATCCAAGCTAGTGGGAGGAATTAATTCTTTCTTCTTAACATTGATCCCCAAAGAAAGCAACCCTTCCTCATTTGTTAGGTTCCTCCCAATCTCTTCATGTAACTATTCTTATAGGATTTTAATAAAATTCATGACGAACGGACTCAAATTTCTACTTCCAAATCTAATTTTAGAAATCAAGGGGGAGTTATTTAAAAATAACATATCACATACAATATATTTCTAGTTCAAGAGGTCATTCATTCAAGAAAATCCAATAAGGAAATAAGTATGGTAAAACAATTGATATGTCTATTTCTTAATAGAATCTAGCATGCATTCATATATTACATCCTAAAAATCTGAATTTTCACTTATTTAAGTTCATAGGGTGGATTAAAGCTTTCATCAGCTTTCTATGAATTGCTCCCTTGGTGAATGGAGGATCAACTCCCTTCTTTCAAAGCCAATGAGGTTTGTGTTAAGGACATCCTCTTTATCTAATGTGGTATATTTTAATGGAAAATTCCTTTGGAAAAAAACTATAGTAGGAATTAATCTCTATAATTTTAAGGGGAATCTTTAGTGGAAGGGGCGTAAGGTGATAAATTGTTCATAGGCTATTGATGACACTCTATCAGGGGTGATCTAGTGATGACATATAATAGATTTAAGTTAGCCTTGGACACCTATATGGATGCTTTTGAGTGGTCAAATCAATAGAGACAAAAGCCATGTATATGGTTGAAATGCCTCACTTCACACTATGCATGAAATCACTATGGTATTGTGTGACATTTTTATCTATTGCAGCAACTGGAAATTATTCTTCTAACTGAAAATTTAATTATGAAATTTATTTGCTACGGCCTACAATGAATAGAATCACAACTGCAATTTTCACCATAAAAATACTAGGGAAAATAAAATACTGAAAATTGAGAACTTATAGCACACACAAAAGAATTTCGACACAGTTATTTTTGGACAATTGTCCTCGGAAAAACCTAATGTGGGAAAACCAATGCAACAGATGAGGGTTTTATTATTATTATTCAACGGAAATTTTGAGTACAATAATATAGATACCAACTGACAATCTAATATGAGAAAAATACTAGTAAAATTATCGTGAGAATTTTCTCTCTCCCCACAACTAATTTTTTCCTCCAAAATTGCCTCTTTATCCTCTGTGTCGAGCCTCTTGTGTCACCCTCTGCACAGAGCTTACACTAGTGCTGGGGCCTTCGTTTAATTTTGTAAAGGTTTTGATCAATTTTGGCTAACCAAAGAATGAGGAGGAAATGGGTGGAAGCAACGGTTAGCTTGCGGGAGACTCAGTTGGACAGGAAGGCAAGAACAGTTAGTTGCGGAAGGTTTGCGGCAAGGTGGCAGCGAAAGGAAAAGGTAGCCAAGCAGACAAGAAGGAGGAGGAGCAACCGAGGGAAAGAATAGCCGAGCAGGAAATGGTAGTCCACACGGAAAAGAGAAATATAAAAGGAGAGGGCCAGTAAGGAAGGGGGGTTGTTTGGTGAGGCTGTTGAAGTTAGCGTTGTAGAGAGGATAGTTGGTTGCGGTAGTCTGGTACCAGAAGGCAAGGGTCTAGCTGAGCAGGACCCTTGAGATTAAGTCCAAGCTCGTGAATCTATAAATGGGTATTCCCTGTATTTACTTGCAACGAATGTCGAGATGTATTGTACTGTTTTACTGTTGAGATAATAGAGAGGAAAGTCCAAACTGGTTGTAGAGTATAATATGTATAAGTGTACATGCTGTGATGTCCCATTTAAAATTTTGAAACATCCCGTCAGATGCATGCATTTAGTAGTTTCTGTGTATTAGATGGTATGATGTTATCTCTACTATGTGTGTAATGTTATATATCTGTTATCGGTTGATGCTTCGGTTGGTTCTCCCTTGACTCCATGACGAACCCTTCTTACTTCTGGTCTCAGCATGCCTCGGGTGAGACTTCTTACCCCTTGGGAAAGTTGAAAATCTCAGCATTGTCCTAGAGTACAATGGATCATTGTTGGCTCTTTGCGCCTGAACCCAGGGTCTTTTCCCCCTGATGAGCCTTCCATGCCAACAAATGGTTCCGTTTCCAGGAACCAAAGTTACAAGAACTTGTTCAGAACATGGTGTCAAGGATATTCAAGAAAGAGATCAAGGATTAGTGCAAGTGATCCAAAGAAATCAACCGATCAGAAAGGTAAGTGAAGGGATCTTATCTGCCAATGGTACCAATGACCAATATGAGATATTATGGTGCAAGTTTCCAGAAGACTTGTATAATTGGTTAAGAAGGTTGAAAGGGGAGAATCCATCAGGGGGGTCGACGACAGTTCGCCACAGTTGGACTCCCTCAGATCTTGCGTTGCTTCAACAGTTGGAAAATGATCTGACCAAAGCAGTTGATTTTTGGGTAAAGACTACGGTGGAAGGATATATAGTCAAGTTTTCTGCAGAGAGTTATGAATCCTTCTCAAAGGCAAAAGCGAATTTGGATACGGATTGAGAGGAAGGTTGATGAGGAAAGTACCAACATGGATTAAGATGTTTATCGTAGAAGAAGGCCTACTGCCCTCGCCCACCGTAGAGATGGTAACGTAAAACCCTAGTACTGGGGGAAGGACCTAAGGGGGGGGAATGTTGTCGGTTGAGGAAAAGAGATGTTGCTAAAGGGATGGATGTGGAAGGGCTGAAGAAAGATAGCGACGTTAGAGCACAAAGGAGAGCATTGTTAGTGATAAGTGGTAGACAAGTGTTGTTCAGAATCTGAAGAAAAAAAAGATGGGACCACGCCAAATAGGAGCGGTGTTGGGAAAACCCGAAGATGGAGGGGGAGAAAAGGAAGATGTAGAACAAAGAAAGATCGGCGATAGGACATATAGGATCCAAAAGGATGGAGAGGGCCCTTCTTTATAGGTTGCAGGAGGGGTATCGCAAAGGCAAATTTAATTTGACGAAGGTGAAGCATCCATTAGGAGTCAGCAGCAATACCCCCGAGACACAGGCAACATCTCTCCTGACCTTCCCCTGGTACCTTATTACAATACGGAGAAATTTGTTATTAAATTAGCCAAGGCAATACGGGTACATAGCACACGCGAGAGATACAAGGCCAGTTTTAATATTGGAAGCAACAAAGGAACCAGTAGTATTAGTAACTTGGGACTATAGGGATCCCAATAGCCAGGGAAGAAAGGGTTGTGTTGCTAGCTCATACCCAAGTCAGTATGGCGGGATCTTTTACCAGATATCTAGAGTTTGTGGGAAGTGGAAACGAGGATGTGGAACAACATTGGTATCTATATGAAGCTATTTGGAGAGCATGTCAGACTCCAGACAACGTCAGAACAATGGAGTTTCAGACCACGCTGAGGGAAAGGGCTCTACGTTGGTTCATAAAATGGGCGGAGTAGAACTAGGATCCCACAATAGATGATATCAAGAGAGGATTTGTGCAGGAATTCAAAGTACCACAGATAGATCAGCAAAGGTTATTAGAACTGTGGGATATCAAGCAAAAGGAGGGTGAAATAGCTTGGGAACTCATGCAAAGGTTTAAATATGCCATTGCTAAGCTGAGTTACACTCTGGACCTGAATCACCAGCGAGACTGGTTTATCAAAGGCACTCTTGCCCCTAACTAGAACGCCACTAGCGCAACAGAAAATTAGAACCCTCCAAGATGCTTTGGAGCAAGCATCACAAATAGAAGCCATGGCTGGATATCCTCATGAATATCGCGGAGGGACGAGTTTGCAAGATCCATCGATCATGGGCATTCATAATCAGATCACAACTTTAACGGAGAAGCTGAGGGATCTTCAACCAGTGCGACCCACCAGACCCAACGTATGGTGCACCCATTGCATGGTGGAAGGACATGTTGCGACAAAATGCCTAAGGTTGTGAGGAATTAATCATCCAAGGGGGGTTGCAGGGTCATCAGGGGCCCCACCAACCGCAAGGGTTGCGGGAGTAGGAGCGCAAGGAGTTTTTCCAGGAAGGAATAGCTAGGACTTTTGCAAAAAGCTAGATGTATGGACATCTGCCATGGATGTGCCCGATACTATAGAAGTACTCCAACGTCCCCAATAACAACTACTATGAGTTTTGTGCATCTACCTGACCAGTGCCAAGCACTGGATGCTCTAGTAGAATGGCTGGATAGATCCACATTCAAAATTAATGAATCAAACCAGGGAGGGCGAGGAGTAAATGGGAGAGGAGGAAGAATGGGAGGAAGAGGCCCCGCAAGGTGTTACAACTGCGATCAGGTAGGACATGTCGTCAGGGAATGCCCGCTCCCTAGGAGACCCTAGTGCTCACAATGCAGAATTAATACCCACGCCACAGAGGATTGCCCGAAACTCATTGCAAAATGGTAGGAAAGGACCAGACAGAGGGGGGCTAACCTGGTTAATGTTGAACCTCGTATCGACGACGGTCTTCCCGCAAACAATATTAATATAGTCACATGAGGAGGAAAGAGTACGGGGGAGTATCATAGCACAACGAACCCACCCTTGATTGTTAAAGTGACGTCTCCAAAGAAAGTGTATCAGCCTGAGCGCCAAAAGTAGTACTATCATGAAGCTGCTAAGCTATTCGAGGGGATGACCGAGATGAAGGAAGACTAGAGACCGAATGGCCACGTGCTTGATCGTAACCAGCTGATTGAAGAATGGTTTAAACCATTCCTGAAGATTGTCAAAGATGAATACATGTTGAAGGAGTTTCGGAAAAGTTTAAAGGCTGCATTATCAGTGGAGGAAACGGAAGGGGAGTGATCACTTGCAAAATTACTAGAAAAGAAGTCTAGAAGAGTGAGAGGAAACAAGAAGAGAAGCGGAAAGGAATTCCGAATTAATTCTGAGGTTGCGGGATTCCAGATAAGGGAAACAATGTTAGACTTAGGATCGGATCTAAACATCCTACCTAGGAAAACGAGGGAGGCAATGGGGAAGCTGCAACTGAAATACTCACCGATTCAACTAAGAATGGTGAATCAGTATTGTATACTACCCATTGGAAGGTTAGAAAACATGGAATTAGATGTGGGGGAGGTGGGGGGGTGAAGACGCACACTGAATTCGAGGTAATTGACATAATGGGAGATAAGGACTAATACCCAACGCTCCTTGGGATCGATTGGGCCTATGAAAACTATGTTGTCATTGACTAAAGAAAGAGCTGATGATTTTTGAAGCTGAAGAAATGAGGGTGATCCAACCCTTGGACCCTTATCAAGGTCCCTAGTTTAGAGAACCAGTAGATGACAGGGATGAACCAAGAATGCTATACCAGTTATACACGCTCACATCGGGAAAGAGGGAAGATTACATAAATCCCACTGCAGGAGGATCCATCAGCTAGAGAAGTATCCAAAGCTCAGAGACAGGTTTGGAAGCTGCATGGGATGCATGGCGCAAGGCAGGTATGAACTAAACACAAGACGTTGTGTAATGATAAACCGAGTAAATTGGATAGGAACGGAGATAAGCAACTATCCCAAGTACTATGTCATTGAACCAGTGGACACCTTCTTGACCAGGGTAGATAGGGAAATGACGGAGGATCAAAAGAATCCCTTTCTTGATATCACTCTCATGGCAACACCAACAATATGGTGGAGAATACATCGCAGTGCACTAAGAAACTGGGCGAGCATCAAGCAAGCCATGAAGGAAATATTTTTCCAGGATGAAGACCGACCACAGGATAAGGTGAGATACAAATGGAATTCAAGTCTCGAGAGGCACATCGAAGATTGCATAAAATATTATGAAAACCAGGGAATACCAAAGGATTTGTGGGTATATGCATTTATACATACCCTAGGAATTGTTCACCGAGCTTGGTACGTACAGGAGGAACTCCATCGGCAAATGGTGGATTGGGATGTTTTAAAGGTATAATTTGTTAGCATCTTTTCATTCAGAGATAACGAAGAATGCATGACTGAGACATTCCAGGTGATCAAGAGGGTTTTGTTTGCTCCAGGATAGCTGGTTGAGGGAGGTCCTGATGAAAGTTTTCTGCAGTTTTTGTATGACATGGATTCTCTAGAATATGCGACCTACGACAAGGTGGATGCAAAACCAAAAGAGGATGGGTTAGACGGATTGAGACACTTGACCTTCGAGGAAAAAGAGGGAGAAAGAGAAACCCAAGAGAGCCCCTCAAGAGAAGGTTCTCACCTTTTACCAATGAAGTTGAGAATACAAAATGTTGGGATGGAGGATAAGCCCAAAATGGCATCCATAGGAGACACTAGGACGAATAGACCACAAAAGAAATTTTTGGCTTATTATAAGAATACGAGGACCTGTTTCTAGCTTCATTAGCAGAGTTGAAGGGGATAAAAGGAGACATAGGGGAGATGAAGATTCTTCTATGGCCGGATGCCCATCCCGTAAAGCACAGACCATATAGATTGAACCCGAAGGTGAAGGAGAAGGTTAAGAAGGAAATCGACAAAATTTTGGAAGCGGGGATTATATTTATGGTGGATGAAGTAGAGTGGATAAGTCCAATAGTCATACAAAACAAGAAGGATGCAACCGAAATCAGAGTATGCATTGATTACAAAAGTCTCAACAATGCATATTTGCATGACCTGTTCCCGACACCTTTCAGTGATGAGGTCCTGGACAATGTGGTAGGGAATGAAGCATTTTCCTTTACAGACGAGTTCTCGGTCTACCGTCAAGTTCGAATAGGCAAGGAGGATAAAAGGAAAACAACATTCACAACTGGGTGGGGGTCATATGCATACAATGTAATGCCATTCAGATTAAAGAATGCGCCAGCGGTCTTCTCAAGGATTGTCATTACTGCATTCCAAGACTATATTCACATATTTCTAGAGGTGTACATGGATGACTGGACAATATATAGCCTGTTGAATAAACATACCAGCTTATTAAGGGTTATGTTCGAAAGGTTCCGACAACAACATATTTCCTTAAACCTCAAGAAATGTGTTTTGGCAGTCCCATTTGGAACACTATTAGGGCATATCGTCTACAAGGATGGGGTATGTGTAGACCGAACGAAGGTTGAGGCAATTTTCAACATGGAACCGCCATGTAATGTGAAGCAATTAAGTTCAACCCTGGGCCATACGGGGTACTACCGATGCTTCATCGAGAATTATGCTTCAATCACAGCCCCAATGGAAAAGCTACTGAAGAGGACAGAAGAGTTCGTTTGGACTGAGGATTGTCAAACAACACTGAATATGTTGAAGGAAAGGCTGGTAAGCGCCCCTATCCTTGTATATCCAGATTGGAACAAAATGTTCCATGTGCACATCGATGCATTAGGAATAGCGCTAGGAGCGGTCTTGGCGTAGCCAGGGGAGAAAAATATGGACCATCGGGTGTATTATGCTAACAGAAAGATGTCAACTGTGAAAAGAAACTATACAACAACCGAGAGAGAAGCCTTGGCCATGGTTTATTCTCTCCAAAAGTTCAGGCATTACTTGTTGGGCGCGCCATTCAAATTCTTTACAGACCATTCCGCACTAAAATAATTGGTAAACAAACCAGTACTGGAAGGTAGAATATGCCAATGGTTATTGTTGTTCCAGGAATTTACTTTCGAGGTGGTCATAAAACCCGACTGACTGAATGTGGGGCCATACCACTTGCCTTGAATGGAGACAGGAGAGAATGAGGGAGCAGTGGATGATCGATTGCCCGACACCGACTTATTCAGAACAGAGGCTCCCGGATCACCTAGAAGAGATTTCCACATTATTAACAACAGGTCATTGCCTATAAGGATATATAGCAGCAAAGAAGTGACACTTAGTAGTAAGGGCAGCAGATTATCAACTCATCGTAGGACACCCCTACAAAATGGGCTTAGATCAAGTATTGAGGCACTACGTCCTTTAGCATGAAAGAAAATATGTACTATGGGAATGTCATGCGGGAGTTGCAGGAGGCCATGTGGGAGGTAAAGCCACTGCAAGGAAGATACTGCAAGCAGGACTATGGTGGTCGACTATTCATAAAGATTCTAAAGAATTGTTAAGAGTTGTGATGTCTGTCGAAGGGTTGGAAAGCCTTCGCGACGGGATGAGCTGCCTTTAAATCTCGTTCACACAGTGCAAATCTTTGACAAATGGGAAATAGACTTCATTGGACCCATTACACCATCGACGAGGCATTCACGTGCAAGATACATAATAACCACAGTAGAATACCTCACCAGGTGGGCAGAAGTAGTACCCGTCAAGGACTGTATAGCAGAAACAGCCACAAGGTTTATTTTTGAGAACATAATCTCAAGGTTTGGATGCCTGAGGAGTCTCGCAAGTGACCAAGGAATGCACTTTCTGGATGAAACCATTAAGACTCTTTTGAAGATTTTCATGATTCAACATAACAAGAGTAGTCTGTATCACCCACAGGACAACGGTACTGTGGAAGCATTCAACAAAATCTTGGAGAAAGGTCTATCAAAGATAATATCAACAAACAGAGATGACTAGGATGAAATAATACCCGCAACTCTATGGACATACAAGACAATGATGAAGAGACTTCATAAACAAACTTTGTTTCAACTAGTATACAGAAGGGAAGCGGTGGTGTGAGCATAATTTACAATACCAAGCATATTCATATCTGAGGCAACGGGAATGACAGAAAATATGGCCTTGAGAGAGAGGTTGAGTCAATTGATGGAACTTGAGGAATCCCGATTCATGGCCAAGTTTCATCAGTCAGTAGAGCATAAAAGGTAGAAATATTGGCATGATAAGCATATTAGGAAGAAGACATTCAAAGTTGGGGATTAGGTACTACTATATGACAACAAGTTCCAGAAATTCCCAAGGAAACTGCAGATGCACTGGTTGGGCCCGTTTATAGTTACATAAATCAGAGATTCTGGAGCAGTGAGATTGGCACAACTAGACGGAGTCATGCTACATGGATGGGTAAATGGTGCACCCCTGAAGCCCTTCCACAAGATATAAATCAAAATAAAAGATGGTTGCAGAAACGAGCCCGCAAGTAGGTAGGAAGCAATAAGAGTTAGTCAGTTATTGTAAGCAACTAGGTAAAGTCATGCTCTTATCATAGAAATAAGTGGAATGTCAATAAGGTTGCAGGAGAAACTTCAGCACGCCGCAACCCATTTTTGGTTGGGGGGCGGGGGGGGGGGGGAGAAGAAAAGTAGAACTAGTAGTCACAGTCAGCAAGGTACACGTAGGCATGTGCTTTTTCTAGTCTTTATGATCACACATTGTACCCGTCATTCCCGTCGTACAAGTAGTCATTTCCATATAAGTAACCAATAATGCAACTATCAAAGTAGGAGCCGCAAAATATTTTCCCATTAAGCATGAATTTAGTTAATAAATAACCCCATCACGGTAAAATAAATACACCATGCAACCCACTCTGTACTTTCCCAGTCCTGTCATGGTTGTCAAGTCTAGGTCGGCCGACGGCGGAAAAGTATAGCTAGAACACATGGGGAAAGTTGCCAGAGTAATTAATTTCTAAGGTCCAGTCAGGAAACATTGTGTCAAGCCTGGCTACTTAACTCGCAAGATAATGAAGGAAATTCCAGAGTTTCAATTGCAAATAGTAGAAGAATTCCAGGTCCACTCTAAAGAACAGTTGTAGAGACTAAGAAGCAAGAAACCTCAAGTGAAGATTTGTTGACAGCAAATCAGAGGGATTGGGTGTATAGTTGTAATTAATGTAAATAAATAATAGAGAAGATAGAGAGTCATCGGGAGATGAACCAAACAGTCACTCCCTCTTGTATATAATAATGAACAACCTGAATGGATAATATGAGTTTTGATTTGAGGAGTTACCTCCTGGTCTGACATGGTATCAGAGCAGGCGCCCTTTTTTGGCTTCCTTTTTAATTTGTAACTCCTATTTTGTTTTGCCTTTGTTTTGAATCATTTGCAGGCTGACATCTCTATCAAATCCCTGCAAAATCTCATTTATTGTTTAATACATTCGTTGAAGTGCGTTACATTGGAGCTAGTTGTTGAAGCCGAAGGCGTTGTATTGACTTGGATTTCCTCTTGCTCTGAGTATGGTATATATACCCTTTCGCATTGAAGAACCATATATCCTTTTTCGTATTCACATATATCCTTTTCGTATTCCCCTGAGTTGGATCTCAAGTATTATAAACCCATATATATAAATATCGTCGGGTCCGCTTTTTAATCGCATATCGCAAATCTCTTACCCCGCTCAATACCGCTGCATGTTTGCGATGCGATCGTACCCTTCATTAAACCCGCTTGGACACAGAACCTGAGGTTTCACTTTATCTAGCTCATTCTCCACTATTGATCTCAACCTCTAGATCCGACGACTAACATTGATTTTGGAGGGACCACTTGCACGGCGGTTACCGGCCCGAAAAGTGCCTTTTAATCTCCACCGTTGATCATCACCTCAAAATCTGATGGTCTATAGCGATTTCGGGTGCATTAGTTGCACGAGAGTTACCTGCCCGACATGAGTGGTTTTTCTCTCTCCCCTAGCCATTATGTGTCAACCGCTTAGTGGAATCGAGCGCTCCCCTCTGAATACCACTTACCGTTTTTTTATCTGCTCGAAATGCCACTTGTAACCCGAAATCCACCTTTAGTCATGGTTATCACCCCAACTTGTTTTGCTTGCGATAACCGTTGATCGTTTACCATCGATGGCCCTCCTCCATTCATCTCCTTCGCTCATCTCTGCCGCTCATCTCTGCTGATTCATCTCCGCCGCTCATCTCTGTCGTTCATCTTTGCCACACACGGCAGCAAAAGAACTACAACTCCAGTCAAACTCTGGTCTTCAGGTGAATTTTGCAGCAGAACTATTTTTTTCCACAGTACACAGATTGTACAATGCATTCAATTATATCTATTGTGGGAGTAGTTCTCAATGGAAAGGAGAATTATGCTAAATGGTTGCGGAAAATCCAACACACTCTCATTTTTAATGAGCTATGGAAAGGAGTGTTCGTTGGAGAAGGAGACAAAGATCCAGTCCAGCCTACCTCAGACAAGGAGCTCGCCATTTGGGAAAGTAAGTACAACAAGGCCTATGCATTGCTTGAAGCATCAGTAAGTGAAGCAGTGAGTCAACACATTTCACCATTTTCAAATGCATTCGAAGCCTTACAAAAGCTGAAGGAACTCTATGACTCACACTCTACACTTGAAGTTGTTCAACTCATGATTAAACTCTTCACCCTTGAATTACAAAATAATGATCCTCTTGCTCTTGCATCCGAAGTAAAATCTATAATGCATGATATCAAAGTCACTAATGTTGATTTGGATACTCCTCTGATCGCTTTTCTCAAGGCAATTTATCCTACTTACTCCAATTATCTTGAGTCATTGCAAGAAAATGGAAATCTCAAAGATATTACCTTTGACTCCCTTGTGGAAAAATTTGTTGAAAGAGAGAAAGACTTTGGAAAGAAGATAGCTCCTGAATCTTCTGAAGAGGCTGTGTGCCTTGCTCATAAAGAAAAGAATCTTGCCCAAGATTCTTCCAGAGGAAGAGTTAGTCGAAGAGGAAGAGGAAAATATTTCAGAGGCAGGGGGGGCAGATACTCTCAAGGAGAAAAGTCAGATTTGCACTGCATATGCTGCAAAATAAATGGATCACATGATGCCTCCACATGCAAGTTACCTTGGGAAAAAATTGAGCAGCAAAGAAACCAATATAAAGGTAAAACTAATGACACAGACAAAGGTAAAGCACCTGAATCCGCTCATTATGTTGTGGCACAATGTAATATTGGAGTAAATGAAGACTTATTTAATGCTTCACTTGCTTCTTCGAAAAATGATTGGTTGCTTGATTCAAGAGAAACTTGCCACATGAATCATAGAAAATATTTTTTTGAAGAATTTACTGACAATGTTGATGGAGCAGTATACTTTGCAGACCAATCAAAACTCAAGCCATCAGGGCTTGGCACAATCAAGCTTAAATTGCCTAGCCTTTCAAACTTTCTTCTGCATCATGTTCTATATCTCCCAGAGCTGAGGAGAAACGTTCTACCCTTGGTCCACATCCACCAGCAAGGTCACTCCATCCATATGTTTGATGGGAAAAGCATCTGACCACTCACTTGTCATGACGGGGATAGAAGAAGAAAGGCTTCTCAAGCTGCAGGGTACCTCTGCTCGTGTACAAAATTTCTCATACAATTCTCATTATAAAGAAGGTACACTTCCATCAAATTTATTATGGCATGCTATATTTGGACATTTGAACTATGACAGCCTCCGCTTGTTCAAGAAAAATGGTGTTATTGGTTTGCCTACAATTCCTAGGAAACTTAAGCAATGTGATGCTTGCATTCTAGGAAAGCATAGCAAACAATGCTTTCATGATTCACACTCCAGAGCACATAGAAAACTTGAACTCATTCATTCAGATTTATGTGGTCCGTTTCTTATACAAATGGAAATAAATATTTGATGACATTTATTGATGACTACACCAGAATGTGTTGGGTTTATTTATTAAAGAACAAATCTGATGCTTTTCAAACATTCAAGAACTTTCATAAATGGATTGAAAATGATGCACAATCTCATATTAGCTCTATTCGCACTGATAATGGAAAAGAATACACTTCAAACGAATTTGAAAACTATTTTCGCCAACATGGGATCAAACATCAAACAATTGTGCCTTATAATCCCCAACAGAACAGAGTAGCTGAAAGAATGAATAGGAAAATCTTAAATATGGTATGCTCCATGCTGTTCTTCAAAAATGTAAAAGTGATGTTTTGGGCTGATGCAGTTCTATGTGATGCATATATAAAGAATAGATGTCCATCTAATGCTATTAGAAACAAGAATCCTTATGAAATGTGGTATGGGCACATTCCTTCGGTGAAGCATCTCAGGGTCTTTGGTTCCACCTGTTATGCCTTGATACCAAAGGTACATAGAAACAAACTTGGTGCAAGAAGTCGTAAGTGTATCTTCCTGGGGTATTCAAACACCTCCAAAGCATACTGTCTTTATGATGAAGAAAACAA
The DNA here is from genome assembly GCA_000404065.3 of Pinus taeda. Taxonomy (NCBI): domain Eukaryota; kingdom Viridiplantae; phylum Streptophyta; class Pinopsida; order Pinales; family Pinaceae; genus Pinus; species Pinus taeda. The sequence continues at coordinate 35,384 of APFE030114700.1, read as the reverse complement.
AAAGTTTGTTGTATCTAGAGATGTAATCTTTCTTGGATCATCCAAAACTGACAATGTTCTTGAGCGGCAACTTGATCACTTGGATAAATTCACAAATGCAAAATCATTCCAAGAATTTGATAATCAGATTCCACATCTTGAAGGGGGGATTCCTATACTAGATCAACCTATGGAATCTTCTTCTAAAGCACTCTCTCCCCTGCATGAAACTCCAACAACGGATGATACTTTGAGTGATGTGATTGACAGAATTGGGAGACTCAATCTTGATTCAGTCTTAACTTAGTCAAAAGAGTAGCCTGGACCATTTGAGAAAGGTCCCCCAAAGTGGCTAACAAAGACACTTGAAAGTGTTCATCCTGATGAGGTTGAAAAAACAAGAACTAGAAATTCAAACCAAAAAAATGGAGGTGATGTAGATGACTCTGATTCACCTATTGATATGGATGTTTCTTATGATTATGAATTTAATTTGTCTACAGATTTTGAACCAACTTCCTTCAAAGAAGCTACTTCTTATGATGAATGGAAAGAAGCAATGCAAAAGGAGTATGATGCCCTGATAAAGAATGGCACTTGGAAGCTGGTTGATCCTCCATTGGGAACCAAACCAATTGGTTGTAAGTGGGTCTACAAGAACAAGTATAAAGTTGATGGCTCACTTGACAAGCACAAAGCCAGGCTTGTGGAAAAATGTTTTGCATAGAAGGAAGGGGTTGATTATGAGGAGACTTTTTCCCCCACAGCAAAATGGCTACCATCTGGACACTCTTTGCCCTAGCAGCTCAGAACGATTGGAAATTCCATCAAATGGATGTAAAAACTGCTTTCTTGAATGGAGATCTAAAAGTCTTTATGTCCCAGCCTGAAGGATTTGTTGTGAAAGGACATGAACATAAAGTATGCAAACTTGTTAAATCCTTGTATGGCCTCAAACAAGCACCATGAGCTTGGTATGAAAAACTGACTGAGCATCTTCTAAAACTCAATTTCAAACCTTATGATCTTGATGATGCAACTCTGTTTGTCAAGAAAGTTGGCAAAATAGTTGTATATCTTGTTGTATACATAGATGATCTTTTGATAACAAGGAACAATGAAAACTACATTTCATCCATAAAGAAGGAATTGAAGAAATGTTTTGAAATGATTGATTTGGGCTATGTTCATTACTATCTTGGTATTGAAGTAACTCAACATCTGAAGTTCATATTCCTTTCTCAAAAGAAGTACATTGGAGATATGTTGAACAGGTTTAGCATGACTAAATGCAATCCTATGACTACTCCAATGGAACAAAACTTAAAGCTCACATCTGTTGAATGAAAAGAAATTGAGGATGCAACAAAGTATAAACATCTTGTAGGAAGTCTCAACTACCTAACCACTACCAAACCAGCATTTCGTTTGTTGTTGGAATCCTCTCTAGATTTATGCAAAAGCCTTGTGAGGGACATTGGTCAACTACAAAAAGAGTTCTAAAGTACTTGAAGGGAACTCAAGACTTTGGAATCAAGTATACACAGGTGGGCGACTTCAGCTTGATTGGATACTCTGATTCAGACTTCGATGGAGACAAAGAAACTTGGGTATCTACTTCAGGTTATGCTATGAGTCTTGGATCAGGTGCTGTCTCCTAGAGATCACGAAAACAATTAGTTACAACAAATTCCACAACAAAGGAAGAATATGTGGCAACAGCTGAGGCAACAAAAGAAATTGTGTGGCTCAGGAAAATTCTTGAAGATTTTCAGGTGAAACAAGTACAATCGACTCCACTCATGATCGACAATACCTCTGTAATAAAGTTGTCCAAGAAATCAAAGTTCCATGATCGAACAAATCACATCAATACTAAATATCATCTGATTCAAAATCATGTTGAGGCCAAAACAATCCATCTCTGCCATTGTTCCACTAATGAGCAAATTGTAGACATCTTCCCCAAAGCACTTGGAAGAGAAAAGCTTGAAAGATTCAGAACGATGCTTGGACTGACCAACATCCCTTCATATTAAGGGGGGGAATGTTGAAACATAATCAGAGGGATTGGGTGTACAACTGTAATTAATGTAAATAAATAATAGAGAAGATAGAGAGTCATCGGGAGATGAACCAAACAGTCACTCCCTCTTGTATATAATAATGAACAGCCTGAATGAATAATATGAGTTCTGATTTGAGGAGTTACCTCTTGGTCTGACAAGATTGTTTACCAAAGATGAAGGGAGATGGTGAAGGGAATTGTATCAGTCCTGCAAGACTCGTTAGACGAATGAATTGAGGTGGTTGACAATTTGTATGGGAAATACGACAAGGCGAATTTGGTCGACAACAATCTTATGAACTGCTTCTAGTTCCCAGCTCTAAAAAGGGAAGTTTATACAAAGGACATCAAGAGGGAGGATGGCACCAAGACATCCAAATTCAAGGAGGAATTCAAAGGGATACAGAGGTTGACCTTACTCCATTTGAGAATCTTACCTCTTTTCGACACTCAATTCGCCGCAATGCAATGTACTAGGCTTCTGGCGAGCAGGATGCACGAAGGATCATTGCGGCTTGACAAGGAGTACCCCATTCATGTAGATGATATTCATCATCTAACAGGGTTTTCAGCAGGAGGGAAGGCAGTTAGCACATCATTTTAGGCAGGGGCTAAAAGAGCCAAGAAGCAAACCGAAGATAACATCTATGCAAGATACGGGACTGAGCAGGGTGGAAGAGGGAGCAAAGGTAGATATGATCAACAAGGTCGACATCAGATTCGCCTGCTACATCAAAGCAGGAAAAACCATGAGACATTTTACGAAGAATGAATGCACACTAGACGCAATTTCGATTGCGGAACATTGTTGCCAAGGAGAGGTACTTAATTGGTCCGTGTTTGTTCTTAATGGGCTTTTTGAAGCTTGTGAAGATGTGTAAATGCAGGGTACCAATTTCTTGTTTGGGTACATTTTGATGTATTTGGCAATGTGGAAGTGGAGGCCATCGAGAGAAAGGGAAATGGAAACCATTGTTGAAGGACAACCGATTGCACTCCATTATGACCCATGGACGGCATCAAAAGACCCCAGCACGAAAGAGATAAATGAGATAACTTTCAAGGATTGGTATGAATTGATGCTAACAACCATAGGTCAATGGAGAGGATACCAAAAACTCTGTTGGATGAATTTTCAGAAGAGGTCTGGCTCGGAGCCTCACATATGCACACCTATCTTCGACCATGGTGTGTCAACCCAGATACATTTAAGATGAGACCACAGAGGTTCGCTTTGATGGTAGCAACACTACACATGGAGGTGGGATCATGGCCGGGAGTGGCTTGCGAGATCAAGTAAGTGAAATACAACTATCTGTTTGGGGACTTGAAGCAGCGGGCGTAAGGGGGAGATGCAACAGAAAGCAGTAGGAAAGGGCCAACCGAAGATATCATCCACCCAATGGTGCTTCAGATGGAGGAGAAAATGTTCAAGCTAAGGCGAACAATTGCTAGTTTTGAAGGAAAATCAGGTGAGAGAAATTATCCTGCTCAATTTCAAGGTTCCATTATGTTCTCACCCATTATCATAACCCCACTGGCCGTGAAACTCCCCACGAGATGGTCCCCAAGACAAAGAAGAAACGAGTTGTTCGCAGTCCGGCCGTCAAAAAGCCGAAAACTACTCCACCACCCCCAGTTGTCGACCTTACTGAAGAGGTCGAGCACTCAGTTTCTGCATCCCCCATAATAAAAAAGATTCCTACCACTACTTCCACTGCCTTACATCAGTCACGGGAATCCTCCCCACACACTGCCTCCACCTTTGTGACCCTGTCAGAAACCCTCCCGTCCGGCTGGCGACGAACAACTGTGCAAACAGAAGTGGAGTCAGTCGGGCAGGCAAAGGGCACCACTTCTGCTAGTGGTTCACAGCCAACATCACTTGCATCACTAATGCTTAGGTCAAACCCACCACAAGGGGGAAGCCCAGACACTGTTCCGTAGCAAGAAAGGGTTGAGATGTACATAACACTTTTTCCTATAAATATCACATTGTTCCCGAACCCTAGCATTATACTCCCCACTCCACATTTCACTCCACATTTCACTCCACAGTCACAATAAATTCATTCACCTGACTCCAACTCCGAAAAATCCATTGCCAGCAGCCTACCCATACTGCAGCATTTCCCTGAGCCCAGTACAATGTAAGCCGACACACTTCAGCAGTAGTCGTCAGCACAATTATTCACATTTATACAACAAGCAGCACACAAGGCTGAAAGGATCCATGAGGATCTGGCCAAGGAGCATGAGTAGTAGACAAAGCAACTCTAGGAGGTAACAAAAGAGCACAATCACCTGAGGCGAGCAAATACATATTTGCAAGCCTAGATTGATCAGGTCACGTAGAGATTTAGGTCATTATGGCCAATAATCGTCGATGCGAACACAGAGGCACCGATGGACATCACGACCTACACGCTAGTAAACTGTTGCAACCACATCCAAGCAGCATGCTCGAACCTGGTAGCTACTAATGCCGACATGAAAAGGAAGCTGGAGACGGTAAGATCAGCATTGCCGAACCCAGTAGAGATCTACACGAGGACTGTCAAGGGGAAAATCACTGAAGTGGAAGTAAAGAAGCAAGCACTAGCCAATGCCCTCGCAGACGACTACACTCTGATCAACAAAGTCCATGATTAGCTGGGAAGCCTGGTGGTGAAAAATCAACTGGTCTACCCAATGAGAGAGTGAATATAGACATTATTTGCCAGCACAAAGGACTGTAAAGTCCCTGCCCACCTGCAGTAGATCAAAGACTAGATTGATGCAATCCAGGCCCAAGTTGATCAAATTGAGGAAGAGTCCGCAAAAACAAAGAAGGTGATTATAGAATTGTGACCACCAGTTCGTACACATGTCCTAAATCTAAAATAGGTTTGTGATTCCAGCGGACAACAATGGGAGAGCCTGCAAAGCCAACGACCAACGGATTTAATGTCACATTCGGCCGAAGAATTCACTCAACGCACTGACGCAATCCTCATCGGGTGGGAAACTGCCATTCAAAAGTACAGAGAATTTAGGCAGCAATCCACAGCAGCTGTTCCAGAGTTGGAGCCTTCATTTGGAATGGGGGAACCTCATAAGGAGGAAAGTGCAGCAAGAACAGATACCACCTTGCGATCAGAGGTCGAAGTGAAAGAAGCACCAGCCCAACAGTCAACAGAACTAGTGCAACTAATAGTGTAGCCATAACCCATGGAAATACCAGCAGGGCTGACCGATGCCAGAATGAATTAACTCGATGACGAGTCAAAGAATTGTGGTTGAGGCTTGTTGGGGCCTTCGTTTAATTTTGTAAAGGTTTTGATTAATTTTGGTTGTACTGTTTTACTGTTGAAATAATAGAAAGGAAAGTCCAGACTGGTTGCGGAGTATCATATGTATAAGTGTACATGATGTGATGACCCATTTAAAATTTTGAAACGTCCTATGAGATGCATGCATTTAGTAGTTTTTGTGTATTAGATGGTATGTTGTTATCTCTACTATGTGTGTAATGTTATATATATGTTATCATTTGATGCTTTGGTTGGTGCTCCCTTTACTCCATGACGAACCCTTCTTACTTATGGTCGTGGCACGCCTCGAGTGAGACTCCTTACCCCTTGGGTAAGGTGAAAATGTCAGCGTTGTCCTAGACTAAAACGGACCATTGTTGGCTCTTTACGCTTGAACATAGGGTATTTTCCCCCTTATGACTCTTCCGTGCCAACAACTGGCCCTATGAGAATTTCGGCCTTCCTTCGTTTGCCTCTTCTGGGGACTGGAAACCTTCCTCCCAGAATGCTGCTACCCTCCTCTTCCACCTGCTACTCACCCTCTGACTCTATCTTCTATGCTGAGTTGTTGCTATTGAGAAAATTGAACTACCTAGGTCAATGACAATCTGCATTGGTGTATTCTCCATCATCACAATGACCTGCTCTTATAATCCACTGTTGGAGCAGCAACAACCAAAATTAAAACATAATCAATGGCTAGGATCATCTCTAGATCGATCTGAGTGAATTTCTAGATGATTCTCACCTTATCTCAATTAATACTTATTAATTAACCATATTCCTTAATTTTAGAGGTATGAAATATTTTTTAAAAATGGTTAATAATGTAATTGAGACACTTCTAGGCAGAATTTCCATAACGATTCTGGGTTTTGGAGATCTCATGTATTCTAACCTCTCCACCAAATTTTGTGTCTAGAACACATCTGATGCTAAAAAAAATAACACTCCCTCTTAGCGAGGAATGTGTTTTAGTGTTGCACATCCTACCACAACACCCTGTCTCTACATCATCTCTTGTCATGTTGTTGTTGCCCATCAACCACTGCAAAACTCTAATATGCGTTGCATATGTGCTACTGTTGAGCCTATTGTACTGTTGCCAACATTGTATCTGCACTGCAACTCCCTCTCATTTGTTGTTGCTGCAACTAAGAATCATCCAAGGCAATCTGCCTCTACTACTGAAACAAGTTCTCCACCATACCCACTTGTTCTTTGAAATTAACGAACTTGGCCCTTCCTAGAGCTTTCGTGAGTATATCTACAACCTGCACTTCTGTGGGAACATACTGTAGCTGGACTACTCCGCATTGTACACAATCTCTAATGAAATGACATCGAATATACACGTGTTTCAACCTATCATGAAACACTGGATTTTCAGAGAGCTTTATGCAACTCTGATTATCTAAGTAGACACTGGTCACCTCCATCCTCTTCCTAAACAAGCTCACTAGTGGCTTCTGAAGCCATATAGATTTGCAAGTAGTTGTACTTACTGGCATATACTCAGATTCTACAAATCTCATTGCTACTAACTTATGCTTCCTGCAGCACCAAGAAACCATTCCTGATCCAAAACGCAAGCAGTACCCAGAGTTACTTTTCCTGTCCATTGAACTGCCTTCCCAGTCTGCATTTGTGAATCCGCATAATTTGACATCATCTCCTCAGGTACATCTCAACCCATACTCAATTGTGCCATGCACATACCTTAGAATGTGCCTCATTACTTCCCAATGTACCCTCTTCGGCTCTACCAGGAATTGACTAAGGGTATTGATTGTGAAGCAAATATATGGCCTCATATTGACTCGATACATGATAGATCTAATAAGGTATCTATACAAGGTGGGGTCGACATCCTTGTCATCTGATGCATCTATATTCTTCTAGTTGGTGATTATGGGTGTAGACATGGGTCTACAATCCTACATTTGAACCTCTTCAAAATATCAGTAGCGTATCTTCCTTGTCCAAGGAAGATCTCCCCATCCTTCTTCCAAACTTCCAATCCTAAGAAATAATGCATCAACCCCAAATCCTTCATGTCGAACTCTGCTACCAGGTTCCTCTTGCAATCCTCTATGAGCCCTGATGATCCTATCAAAAAGAGATCATCCACATACAAAACTAGAAGGAGTGGCTCATCCTCTAACATCAAATAGTAAAGGTTGGGATCTGCGTCAATCTTGATGAATCCCATCTGCTGCAACTAGTTGTCAATCCTATCATACCATGCTATAGGATCCTACTTTAGTCTGCATAGAGCTTTCTTCAGTATGCACACATGATTGCACTTCTCATGAGCCTTGAAGCCCTCGGGTTGTTCTATGTACACTTCTTCCTTTATCACCCCATTCAAGAAGGTTATCTTGACGTCCATCTCGTGAATCTTCCATCCCATCTTAGCTGCTAGGGATATAACTGACTAGATAGAAGTGTATTTGGAAACTAGGGTGAAGGTATCCTCATAATCTATCCCTTCTTTCTGTGCATATCCCTTTGCCACGAACCTAGCCTTGTATTTTTCCACACTGCCATCTGCAACATATTTGATCTTGTAGATCCATCTAGAACCTACAACTAATCTGTCTTACGTCCTTGGCACTACCTCCCAAACATCATTCATCATGATAGAGCTATACTCTTCTACCATGACATCTACCCATACCTGAAAGCTGGAAGGTTCTGCAAACTGGGCTACCAATGCTTGGTATTTATCAGAACATCTGTGTTGCCTTTTGTTCATCCTAGGAGTTCCAATAAACTCCTATCTATCTCTCAATGTCTGACGAACCTCTTTGCTAGCTCGACCACTAGTCGTGGGAGGTTTAGCCAACTCCTCCTCATCCTCCCTCTACTACTCCATCTATTGAGAACTCCCTAGATTTCCTGCACCTAAGGAAATACTAGTATTGGTCAAAGTACTCAATCCTTGTGATTGTCATCCTGCTTGTCCCATTGGATGCCCCTACTGCTAGACCAAAGGAGGTTCTGCCAATTTATTCTAATCACCTATAGGCATCTCATGAGATCTCCTGAAAGCTTGGTCCTCCATGAACTTTATGTCTCACCATACTACAATCTTCCTATTGCTAGGAATGTAGATTTTGTATGCCTTTGAGGTTTCCCTGTACCTAATGAAGAACCCCTTCTCTGCAATTTGATCCAGTTTGGTATGTTTATCATATGGCACATGGAAATAAGCAATGATGCCAAAAATTCTGAAGTGGCTAACTTCTAGCTTCTTCCCTCTAAATACTCCTTCTGGCGTTTTCTTCCCCAATGATCTATGAGGATTCTTGTTCTGAATATATACTACCATGTTACATGCCTATGCCCATAGAAATATGGGTAGATCCTGGTCTATAACATAGCCTTTGCAACTCCAACAATGGTTCTATTTTTCCGCTCCACTACATTGTTTTGTTGTGGATTATATGGAGTTGTCCATTCTCTCTTGATGCCTTCTTTCGAATAGAAATATGTGAAGTCCTTATCAATATACTCTCCACCATTATCTGAGTGAAGCACCTTTATCTTCTTCCCTGTCGCATTCTCCATGAGAGCTTTAAAGTCTCTGAAATGATTGAAGACCTCATCTTTGGTCTTCAAGAAGTAGATCTAGGTTTTCCTCGAATGGTCATCAATAAAGGTGATGAAATATTCGGCATCGTTGAGAGCTCTAATGGACATCAAGCTGCAAATATCTGAATGTATGAATCCTAACATGCCATTAACTCTGTTGTCACTTCTTGGAAATGTCGCCTTAGCATACTTCCCAAGTACACATGTTGGGAGCGGGATCCCCCAAGGGTAGTTTTGGGGATAAAAGCTCATGTTTAAGTCAATTTTTGTAATATTATTGTAAAGACTCTGCATTTTGTGGTCGCGGAGTGCGAAGGTGTTATGTGTCATAAAGGGTAGTCTGCCCTTAGTTTTGTAAAGTAAAGTCAGCTATAAGAGATCTACCCATGGTCCGTGGACCATGGGATTGTATAAAAAGTGCTATGCTCTAAGTAGTTTGAGACACAACATGTAAGAGAGTCATAACCTTAGAGCAAGAAATCTAAGTCTTGGGTTGTAGCATAGGTAGAGGCTCTGCAACTAAGTGCGCAGAGGCCTAGGGTCGAAGTCTGCAGTTGAGTGCACAGACCCCTGCAATTGTGTGCACAGGGTGGACAGAGTCTGTAAACACTTGGGAGATATTAATAAAAGGAGTTATTCTACAATTTTTGTGTCTTTGTTCTATTGATGGCTTTGAATATATTATGTATGAATTTCCTTTATTATGCTTATATGATGCGTGAATCAATGTAATTACATTGATTAGTTAAATGCAAGTACAAATATCTGATTATGGGGTGATAACTTTAAGTATTCGGCAAAATAAGAAAATCACTTAGGGTAATTGAGGAATCTGCATAGCGCGCTGCCATAATAGCGCGAGAGTACCTGAGCCATATGTTAGGGTTGCGTGAAGGTCGATTGTATACTTTCACGAAGGTATTGAAAGCTAGAATAGAGGGTTTGTCTTACAAGCCCTAGAGCGAGATCACCTGCACAAAGGCTTGGATAGAAGAAATCAAACAACATCACAACGATCTCAGGGTGCGGAAACTTGGTTCCAACATCCCCCCATACTGCTTCGGGTGAGACTTCGGTCTGTGCTCCGTGGGATGATGCCAGAAGGTCCAGTAGTGTAGGGATTTATTTGGCTAATTAATGTCGAACCTAGGTCAAGCCCCCTCAAGCCAACAAATGGTTCCGTTGCTCAGACCGGAATCTGCATAAGGGATGTGTGATGTTGTATCACTAGAATCCAACTAAGAAGGAGATAGGAGACTGGTTGGACAAAAAGATCCATGAATTTGCGGCACAAGAGAACATAAACCCACAATAGACAAAAGAACAGTGGTTGGACAGATACCTATATAAAAAGATCCATGAGATATTTTTCTGCTCCTTCCCTATCAAGCTATATGAGTGGATCACGAAGCTAGCAGATAGCCAAGGAATGTGGAAACTTGACGGTCCTATTGTGTGGACCCCAGAGCTAGTTCGAAGTTTGGAAGCATCGGAGGATAAAATCGCCTGCATCATCGATCATTGCCTCGATCGCATCATAGGAAGGTTTGTGATTGAATTCGCAGTCGACACCTCAGTCAGCTATAGCGAGGCGGAGCGACGCTTTTTCAAAGGACCGCGAGGTAAGTACGTAAAATATTTGAATACTTGGATTAAAATGCTATTGTGTGAAAAAAGGGTTATACAGCTACCTTGATGTTCAGAACTACGTGAAGCAGAAAAACTTATAGGAACGAAGGAAAAAAGGGTCCAGAGTATAGTCCCTTGATTTCACCTCCGTGAGTTGACAAAGAAGGGATAGCGAAGATTTCTCCACGAAGTGTTATTCAGTTAATAAGATAAGGATTCCAACAAATACCACCTCCGCCCATGCCACCTCCAACTTCACCCGTACCACCTCCACCTCCACCGCGGTTCAGTATGGCAAATATAGTGAAGTTGCCTTTGTTCAAAGGCTTGGGAAATGAGGACTCAAACCAATTCTGGTTCGTTGTGAGGGCTGTATGGGAAGCTCAAGGTGTTACAAATGATCATATAAAGAAGGCAACATTGGTTAGTGCTATGCAAGATCACGCGCTAACCTGGTATATTAAGTATTCTAATGATAACCCGAATGCTGGAATAGCAGACATCCAGGCAACACTAAATAGGGAATTTAGTAGGCCTAAATATGAAGTGTAGTCGATTGTGGAATTTAAAGAGATCACAATGCAACCAGGGGAGATGCCTTGGGAAATAGATCAAAGGCTGAAATGTACAATCCGCGAAGCCAACATGAATTTCACAGATGGACAACATCGCGAGTGGTTTGTGGCTTCGCTACTACCACACTTAATGAGTGCATTGTCATAGCAGAAGATAACAACTCGGGATAAGGCCTTGGAGATTGCCATGAGACTACATGAAACTTCGATGCAAGATCCTAATCTAGGAGTTCAACAGATCCATGCGTAGCTGAAGAATCTGTGCCTTGAGATGCAAAGTCTGAAGCAGGACAGGATGGTTCGACCAGAGGTACGCGAGGAGGTATTGTGCTTGAAATGCAAGAGTCAGGGTCATAACAAAGACCATTTCCTGGTCTTTGAAAACCACATTGAAGGAGGAGGACTAATGCCTTTAAGGCCAGAAGCTCAAGCAGGACCCAGCGTGGGGCATTCATTATGGTGCGCTATCTGTCAGGTGGCCAGAAAACATGCCACGATTAATTGTCACTTGCTACAGAAGTATTTACAAGCACCGCAACAGTTGTTTTGCAACTTTTGTAGGTCGGTAGGACATGATGAGCGTACTTGCAAGAGCTATGAATTGATGATGGATAGAACTCCCACCTATAGGGTTCAAGCCGAAAACATAGCCCCTTGACCAGAATGCAGGGATGGCCCGGACAGGATTTCAGGGGTGCGGACGAGGCCGAGGTAGAGGAGGACCTGGCAGAGGTCGAGGACAGTTGATTTGCTACAATTGAGGACCAAGACACTATGCCCATGATGGCACTAATCCAACACGTCTGTCGTGAAAGTATTGCACAATGTTTGATCATGAAATAGAAGATTGTCCTACGCTGATAGCTAGGATACATGACAAAGGGGCACTACCACCTCCGCCAACTCAAAACCTCCAGATGATGAGGTTTGAGCCGCGCGAGGAAGATCCAAACGTAAATATAGTGCTCAGAAGTGGAATCACGACAGGAGATGACAAGGGGAAATAGCCAGAAGGCAGCACATGGGTTCGCAAAGCCCCAACAAAGGAGGTTGAGTTCAATTTGGAGCACGCATGTGAAACCTTCATGGAAGCTAAGAAGAGCTTCGATGAGGCCTCCACTTTAGGAAGCAAGGATAAGCCTGAGCAGGAGATGGACCCCTATATGCTCACAACTTTCCTAAAAACCTGTATGAAGTTAATTTGCGACAGTAAGGCTGTGAAAGGGTTACAGGAGCTCATCAATAGATGCGTTGGAACCGTGCTGGGTAAACCGCGCATAGTACGAAAGCTTGGCAAACATAAAACAAGAACAGGATGAGAGATGAGACTGACTGCACAGATAGGAGAGTATGAAATGGATCAAGTCATTTTAGACCTAGGGTCAGATACAAATGTCCTACCAAAACAAACTTGGGAGCGAATGGGGAGACCTGTGTTGCAATGGTCTCCAATTCAGCTAAGGATGGTGAATCAGTAGAAGATCATCCCATGGGGCGGCTGCAGGGGGTGACCATGGATATGGAGCAAGCGCGCTGGCTGATTTTGAAGTAATAGAGATAGTTGATGACAACAATCCTTATCCTCTTCTCCTGGGAATTGACTGGGCTACTGATATGAATGGGGTAATCAATCTGAAGAAGCGAAAGATGATCTTTGAGAAGAAATCATTGCGCTTAATAGTACCCCTCGATCCTGCTGAGGGATCGCGCTATACTGAACCTATCCGTGATTATCAGAGTGATGATGACCTGGATTGTATCTATAAGATAACAGCGTGAGACCAAGATTGGGTGAATCCCACCGTGGATGGACGGATTACATGGGATTACGAGAGTTCCTGCACTTCGGACTCTGGTGAAGAAATAGAATGCTGGCAGAATCGGTTACATGAAGTAACTACACTGAATTACAACATGATGACCCGATCGTTGCACTGTGTGTCGTCAAAAGTGAGAAATCTGCCTACTTAGGATGGTCTGAATGAGGTAGATATATTTTTGGATGCATTTGAAAGGGATATACTAGAAAAGCAGCGCTTCCAGGCCTTGGACTAGGAAATGCGCACTACTCTCGCAAGATGGTGGGGTATGCACAAGGGAAGCTTTGATGATTAGCGCGAATGTAGGAGGATGATGAGAACATGATTTGGGAAGCCTAAGATGCGACTGACAGACAAGTACGATAGGCAGAATGATCCACACGCGCATCTCGCCAAATGGACCCAGGCTTATGGAGAAAAGCCCCAACCTGAGTGGGTGCACCTATTGTGTCATACCCTGGATGTTATCCCAATGAATTGGTATATAGAAACATAGCTCTGCCATGGACAAGCGAATGGGATATCCTGCGCGAAGGATTCATGATGACATTCAGTTTTGAGGACAGGTTTGACAGTATTGATGAAGTGCTACAAGAGGTGAACGCAACCATCTTTAGTATACCGCAAGATCCTTTAGACCTGACTCAGCCTGAATGGGCTACTCAGCTGAGTCGCACACTAGAATGCTATAATGTAATTGTTGAAGAAGAGGACGAGGATCCGTAGAAGATTAACATTCCAGAAACAAAAGGTCACCGTGAGGTTCAAGGACCGTAGATTGAGAACCTTGATATAACCGCGCCATTAAAAACAAAACAAGTGAACATTGGTATGGAGGCAGAACCCAAATTCGCAAAGGTTGGAGATTAATGGGACAACGCGACAGTGGATAAGGTCGTTAAATTTCTCCACAAATACCAGGACTTATTCCCTACCAAGTTTACGGATTTGAAAGGAATAGTGGGGGACCTAGGAATGATGAAGATCACGTTAAAGCCCAACGCGAAACCACTTAAGCAAAGGCCTTACCGACTCAACCCGAAATATAAGGAAAAGGTCCGCTTAGAGCTAGACAAGATGCTCGTAGCAAGCATCATTGAGTCTGTGGAAGAATCTAATTGGGTAAGCCCAATGGTGGTGCAAGAGAAGAAGTAGAATAATGAGATAAGTATATGCATGGATCTCAGAAAACTGAATGACGCTTCTGTGCATGATCCTTTCCCGACTCTGTTCACTGATGAAGTATTGGACAATGTAGGTAGCTAGGGAGCATATTCCTTCACTGATGGGTTCTTTGGGTACCAACAAATCAAAATCGCGCTGGAGGATAGGAGCAAGACAACCTTCGCAACTAAGTGGGGTTGTTTTCAGTACGTTGTAATGCCGTTTGGATTGAAGAATGCGCCTGCAATCTTTTTGCGCGTGGTTGTTGTGGCATTCAAGGAATTTATTCATAAGTTCTTGGACGTATATTTTGATGACTGGACTGTGTTTGGGCTGGTTAAGTGCCATGTAGCAAGCTTGCGCCTGATGCTGGATACCTGTCGAAGATACCAGATCACGCTTAATCTCAAGAAGTGTTTGTTTTGCATTCCTTTTGGAAACTTGTTGGGGCATGTGGTTTGCAGACAAGGACTGATGGTAGATCCCACGAATATCTCAGTGATACTGAACTTGGAAGCGCCGAGGAGTGTGAAACAACTTCATGCTACTATGGGACATACAGGATATTAAAAAAAGTTTATCAAAAGTTATGCCCAAATCACCACTCCTATGTAGAAATTGTTGAAGAAGGATGTCACGTTCTACTAGAATGATGACTGTAAGAAGAGCTTGGATATATTGAAAGAAAAAATGGTTACCGTGCTAATTCTAGTCTTCTCGGATTGGAAGAAAGAGTTTCATGTACATGTCGATGTGTCATGTATAGCGCTGGGAGTAGTACTAACACAGGTTGGCAGAGAAGGCTTGGACAATCCTATCACGTTCGCAAGTAGCATATTATCCAAAGTAGAGAAGAACTATTCTACCACTGAGCGCGAGGGGCTAGCTACGGTGTATGTGCTCTAGAAGTATCGGAACTACTTGCTAGGAGGCCATTTTAAGATGTATATGGATCACTTTGTGCTGAAGTACTTGGTCAATAAGCCTGTGTTGGGGGGGACAATCTACAGATGGCTCTTATTGTTTCAAGAGTACGATTTTGAAGTTGTTGTGAAGCCTGGACGATTGAACACAGGACCAGACTATTTGTCGCGCATCGAAACAGGGGAGGAACCTACTAACTTGGAAGAGGGATTGCCTGACACGCAGTTATTTGCAGTGTGTATTGCGGATGGTCACTTTGAAGATATAATACACTTCATAACAACAAGAACTGCACCAGAAGGATACACTATCCAGCAAAAGAAGGAATTAGTGGTGTGCGTGGCAAATTTCTCTGTCATTGCTAGGCATCTATACAAAATGAGGACTGATGAGATATTGCGACGGTATGTACCTAAGTTTGAGAGAAACAGCATCCTCGAGGACGCTCATGGGGGCATCGCAGGAGGACATTATGCATGGAGAGCAACCGCGCAGAAGAGTCTACGTGCAGGGTTGTGGTGGTCAACCCTTCATCAGGATTCAAAAGCATATTGCAAGGCGTGTGACGTATGTCAAAGAATGGGCAAGCCATCACGGAGGGATGAAATGCCTTTGAATCCACAAATGGTGTTGCAACCCTTCGAGAAGTGGGCGATAGATTTTGTAGGACCCATTCAGCCACAAGGGAAGATAGGAGCAAGGTACATTATCACTTCGATAGAGTATTTGACTCATTGGGGGGAAGCGCAACCGGTGAAGGATTGCACGGGCACAACGGCCGTGAAGTTCCTATTTGAGCATGTACTGACGTGATTTGGATGTCCAAGGATCTTGATGAGTGATCATGGTACGCACTTCCTGAATGAGACGATCAACGCACTAACAGAGGAATTTCAGGTATACCACCAGAAGAGCACACCTTATCACCCACAGGCTAATGGACAAGTGGAAGCATTCAACAAAGTGCTTGAAAACGCGTTGACCAAGGTTTGCAATGCTCAGCTAAGTGATTGGGACCTACACATACCTACAGTACTGTGGGCTTATCGAATGACATGCAAGAAGTTGACTGGACAAACCCCTTTTAGGCCCGTCTATGGTGTGGAAGCAGTAATGCCTATGGAATACATCGTACCTAGTCTGCGCATTGCAGTGCTCATAGGTATGATAGATTGCGGAGCCCTGGAGGAGAGGCTCGTGTAGCTAGATGAGCTCGAAGAATAAATATTTTTGGCTGGATTTCACCAGCAGGTCCAAAAGCAGTGGAAAAAGACATGTCATGATTGACACATCAAGTTGCACACTTTTAAGGTAAATGACCTGGTTTTGTTATATGATAGTAAGTTCGATAAATTTCCAGGGAAATTCAGGATGCACTGGTTAGGGCCTTATGTTATAAAGGAGATTACTGATGAGGGAGCGGTACAGCTGGTCAAATTAAATGGAGAACCCTTCCCAAGAAAGGTGAATGGAAGTCGCTTGAAGCCATACACCGGTGGTCCGAACATGTGACTAAATGAAAGTAGCAGAGTCTTAGTGCTCTAGACAACGGAAAGGAGGCACAAGACTATAAACTACATTGCCCGGGTTAGAGAGCTATGCGATTGGAAGATGGTGTGGAGTGAGGACGTGTCACTGGGTTCGCGACAATGTGGAGGGAGCTGCGCTACCCAGGGAGAAATCACTTAGGTTGGCTGGAAAGTGATCGTTAAAGTCACTGTTCATGAAAAGATGGCAAAAGTGAGGCCAAATGCAGTGGGCAGCTAGAATTTAAGGTGAAATTTATGGCTTAGATCATTGAAAATTTGCCGCCAATCTGGCATTAATGAACCGATTTTGGGGGGAATGGTCAGATTTGAATTCAAAATGCCCTATAAATTACAAGTGGTTGTCCAATGAAAACACTTGGCATTTTGCGAATTGAGTTTTTGCAATCTCAGATGCACATGAACTGTGAATTATTTCAAGATCTGGTAGCAAGTTCGGCATTTGAACAATTGTCAAAGTAGACATAAGCACTAGTGAATAGCGTCTTGTCGACACGCGCAGAGGCTATGAACACCGAAGGAGTGGCAACCAAGGAGAATGTGCAGAAAAATGATATGGGGGCCGAAATAGATGCCCCAGAAGTGGCTGAAATATTGGTGTAGGTCCTTAAATCCCTGAGAACATCGAGACTGAAGCCAACCCCAACCAAGAAGACCATGAAAGACAAGAAGGGCAAGCAACCTGCCATACCGGTGCACATGTCGCAAAGAAGAAACCCACCAAAGCCCACTTTCCAAGAGAAAGGTAAGGCTATAAACCTAGAGGTAGAAGAGGAGGATATTGAAGACATCCCTATGGACATTGAGGATGTGGGAGTGGAAATAGAGGAGGTTGAAGCCCTGGGTGTGGAACCTATTACACGATTTTCGGAGTATGTCCCTCTGCACAAGCCTGAGTCCAAGGTCCCAAAGGACATTGATGAAAGTAAGACTCCCCTGCAAACCCCTCTTCTACTAGATGAAATCACTTTTGAAGGTCTGCGTTTGGCACGAGTGCCGATTTTGAAGTCTAAGACTAGGAGTTGGCGGAGCATGAGAAGTTCCTGCACTTGACGACCGAATAGTTGATGCGTCGCATCATAGACACGAATATGGGGATGACTGCATTGGAGCCGCGAAAGTGGCTCAGAGGAGTAGAGAAGGCAAGATTACTCAACCTGCTCTGGGTGCCGCACTATAACCGCACCCCTGTGACAGTTTTGGTCATCAAGCAGCTGTTGTGCTTGGTGCATGATGGGTGTCTATGGTTGGAGGAGCCAATACCCATCACTGATATGTTGATTCACAGAATAACAAACCTTCTTTATACAGGCGAAAATCCAGCTATGATCTTTGGTGGCAAGGGTGTCGAGCAATTGTTCGCAGAATCAATGAAAGAGAAGTTCAAACTGGTGAAGAAGCCGCGTGGGTACGCTATCTCCAGCATTTGCGACCCCGCTATGAAGGTGGCAACGTAGATCCTTGCAGGGAAGGTGATGTGGAAGTGCCACGATGATGAGGTACCGGCACCTGTCGTCGCGCTCGCACAACAATGTGCGGGAGGAGTCTAGTTTAACTGGTTGGACTACCTTCGCAGAGAGTTCCTGGCGAACTACCGCGAAGCGCAAGAGAAAAGCAAGACATTCCACTACGCGTGGCTCTAGCTATCGGTCATGCTCATAGCGTGGGAGCTACCAGAGGAGAGCTAATTCCCCTTGGTCGTGCCAGACCTTCCTGAAGCAGCAAAGTACGCTTCGCTGTGGGCGACCAAGGACGCGGAGCTAGTTCAGGACAGCAAGATCTTTTGGATCTTGATGGAAATGAATATCAGGATGGCTATCAATCACAAGTTGTGATTTTCGCCACAGTATACGCTAACCTGTAGAGCTACGTCGAGTTTAAGGCTGATTTCCATCAGATTTCAATCAGGGTGCAGAAGGACCCTACGCAGAAGTGGTATGATTTGCCGCACCTAGCCACAGATGATGCTATCGATGCGGTGCTAGATAAATGGACGGCGGAGTGGCGCAATACCATGGACTTGGCGATGGGTGGAAGCAAGTCCGCTGCATAAAAGAAGAAGGAAGAGGCCAAGATGAAGATGGTGCAACTAATCGAAAAGAGGAAGAAGGAGGCCGTTGAGAAGACCCAGGCAGAACAGATAGGAAAGGAGGCAGGAAAACAGACAGGTTGCACAAAGTGGGGCTCTGACAAGGGCACGCGGTGGCATTCACCTAAGAATGAAGAGGAGGACAGAGAGCAGCACGGTGCAGACCCTCAGGATATGTTCGCTCGCATTAAGCGCCCAAGAGAGCTAGAAAAGGGAGGGTCTAGAAATAAATCCAAGGCAACCAAGACCTCGCTGGACCCTATCACATTAACGGAGGGCGACTTATATGACATCAGTGACACAATCCGAGATGTATTTTTGGAGGCCCTACAACAATTTGAAAAGTAGAAGTAGATCATCCTAGGGGCCATCCAGACCGAACTGCAAAAGTTGCAGACCCGCGCATCGCAAGTTGGTACAGTGTCTACCAGCTTGGTTATCGGCACATCAGAGGCTGTTGATATGTTGTACACGAAGGCTTCCAGTGCGCTAGTGCTGCCGGATGGAGCACTAGAAATAGAAAATGAGGCTGACAGGCCCATTGTCAGTGCCTGAAGGGAGTACGATTGAACCTGGCAGCGCTCCCGCGTGAATCACTCCACCTCTTGCAGCATGGAGTAATTTCAGAGCTGAGTTCCCGTGAGCACCGCACCCTCCAAGTGATCAGTGAACATAAGATAAGCAACGAGCAAATGGCCCTGCAAAGGAATGCTGCCATCGTCATTGAGGCCGAGGCGACCAGCCAGAGAAAGAAGATCCTACAGGTTGTGGAGGAGGCATGCAGAATGGTCCCGGAGTTGGCCATTCCGGAGGAGGAGCCAGTTGAGGTCCGCATCTGTAAATTGGCCACAGGGGTGCATGACACTCAAACAGAGATGGTGCGGGTTCAGTTGGAGCTGAACCTCCATATTACAGAGCTCCAATTGAGGGCCCAGCCTTCAACATCGCTAGTGGTAAAAGAACAATGGGCAGCCGCTGTCACAGAAGCAGTTGCGGTGGTGGAGAGTGCAGTAGCAGATCGCACACAGTTGTTTGAACAATCATTTGAGGTCCTAACCAGCCTGTAGGAGGACCCAAACATCTAGAGCCTAGAGATGTAAGCGCGCGAACTCCAACAATGCTATGACAAAGTTAAGTGCACAACGCGAACTGTCGCGTTGATACAAAGGTTAGCCAAGTTGTTGGAAGCTAAGTAGCTGAAGGAACAGGTGAACGCAACACTACAAAAGGAAGCAGTGTTGAAGGCACGACTAAGGCCTTGGCTAGAGGAAGCTTGTGCAGTCACAGGAAACATTGAAGGCAATCTTGCGACTCTGCAAGCGATGCAACAACAACTTCACGCTGACAGCGCAAGGGTAGTAACCGAGAAAGCAGTTGAAGATGTGAAGCAGGCAGTAGCTCAATGCACGGCCGAAGCTGCGGTTATCAGGGTCGAGCTGGATGGGCTTCGTGCAAAGATCTTCGCGCCTACCGAGTGACTCAAGGGCGAGTCACGATGTTTGTGTTGGGGGCTTGTTGGGAGTGAGATCCCCCAAGGGAAGTTTTGGGGCTAAAAGCCCATGCTTAAGTCAATTTTTGTAATATTATTGTAAAGCCTCCACATTTTGTGGTCGCAAAACATGAAGGTGTTGTGTGTAATAAAGGGTAGTCCGCCCTTAGTTTTGTAAAGTAAAGTTGGTTGTAAGAGATCTACCCATGGTCCGCAGACCATGGGATTGTATAAAAAGAGCTACGTTCTAAGTAGTTTGAGACACAACATGTAAGAGAGTCATAGCCTTAGAGCAAGAAATCTATGTCTTGGGTTGTAGCGGAAGTAGAGGCTCTGTAGCTGAGTGCACAAAGGCCTAGGGTCGAAGTCCACAGCTGAGTGCGCAGACCCCTGTAGATGTGTGCGCAGGGTGGAAAGAGTCTGTAAACACTTGGGAGATATTAATAAAAGGAGTTATTCTGCAATTTCTGTGTCTTTGTTCTGTTGATGGGTTTGAATATATTATGTATGAATTTCCTTTATTATGCTTATATGATGCGCGAATGAATGCAATTACATTGAATAGTTAAACACAAGTACAGATATCTGATTACGCGGTGATAACTTTAAGTATTCAGTAAGATAAGAAAATCACTTAGGGTAATTGAGGAATCTACGTGGCGTGCTGCCATAGCAGCGCGAAAATACCTGAGCCACAGGTTAGGGCTGCGCGAAGGTCGATTGTATACTTTCGCGAAGGTATTGAAAGCCGGAATAGAGGGTTTGTCTTACAAGCCCTAGAGTGAGATCACTTGTGTGAAGGCAGGGATAGAAGAAATCAAACAACATCACAACCATCTCAGGGTGCGGAATCTAGGTTCTAGCATCCCCCCATATTGCTTCGGGTGAGACTTTGGTCCGTGCTCTGTGGGCTGATGCCAAAAGGGCCAATAGTGTAGGGATTTGTTTGGCTAATTAACGTTGAACCTGGGTCAGGCCCCCTCAAGCCAACAACACATCCTCTTCACACATCATCCTGTTCCGTGCCAAGTTCTAGAACCCCTGTTATTATTTCTTTGAGCATCTTGTGTGCTCCATGGTGTAGGTGTCCCATTCTCTTATGCCATAACTCATTAAGCTCCTACCCACTACTACTAGCATTGCCTATTAGTGCCATTAGAGAATCAATTTGTTATTGATTTATGTAGCATCATATATGCTCTAGCCTCGAGATTTTGCAGAGAGGCCAAGACACATGAATTCTCCAATACCCATAAATCGTTTGGGAAAATTCCACCGAGAGATGGTTTAATTAAAATAATCAACTTTTTTTTATGGTTCCTATGTCTAAACTTAGGAAATCTAGTTAATTAAGGGGTATCAATTAAATTTGGTGTGAATCTACTAGAAGAAGACAAGGATAAAATCCTAGCTAATCTTAGCCTTTGATTATGTTTTAATCTTGGCTGTTGGTGCTCCAACGAGAGATTATAAGAAGGAGCTTGATGGCACTTGGAGAACATGCTAGAGACATCAAGATAGTGAGATCTAGAGATCAAATTTCTCAGGAGTACCAAAGTTAAGTTATCAGAGTGATCTACTTGCAGTGAGGGGTAGGTATGGTAGACCGAAGGAGAGTTTTCCAGATCCGGAGAGTGCAAGGCAGAGGCAGTGCAAAGCTTCAGAGGGAGTTCGTAATTTTGATGGAGAGTCGAGATCTAGTGCCAAAAGCCAGGGTGTGAGACTGAAGGGCTAGAGAATCAAAGTTTCATAGGCAAATTGACTAGCAAGAAGGGTGGCACAGAGCCTAGAGGTTGTCACATAGATCTACGTAGGCTGGCGCAGAGGCAGCGTGCGCTTAGCCATCCAAAGCTTGGATCAGATTTAGATCACCAATAACGGTGTGAGATTTTTCTCACTACCTCTTTGCTAGTTTATTCTCTGTATCAGATTGCCAATTTGGGTATCTAGAGATTTGTACTCAGAAACTACTGCATAATAATAAAACCTTCAGTTGTTGCGCCCATTTTCCCAAGTTGCATTTTTCCAGGGACGTTTGTCCAAAAACAACGATGTAAATGTGTGTGCATCTATTCTTCCAGTGTTTTTATTTCTTTCGCAGTACTTAAAAGTTTATCAAAAAATAACGATGTATATGTGTTTACTCTTATTTCTCTCTTGTGCAGTATTTAGTTCTCGTAGTATTTGTTTTGTGTAGGCTACAAAGTATGTATTTTGACATTTTTTGTAGAAATATACAAGTAATTTGTTTAAAGTAATTTAACAAATAGGAGAAATATCATCAATTTTTTGCAGTACGAATCAGGTCACTGATTTCTCACATGGTATCAGAGCACAGATCGTAAGCATAAAAGCTCAGTTGCAGGAGGAAGAGGGAGTTCGAAAATACTACGTAGGCTGGATTTCGAAACCCCATAGTGGCAGCGCAGTCCATTGGCCAGGAGGGCTAATTTTTATGGAAAATTACTTCTCTGAGTGAGTCGGCAGAGAGTAAAATTTCCAGACCAAAGATTCACAGATGCAGAGGGAGTAGCGTAGCAGTTTCCACACAAAGAAGATCTTCAGTTGGGACGCAGTCATTTTGCAATAGTTACTTTCAGAATAACATCAAAAGGAGAGGAGAGCACATAGTAAGGGATTGTTTTTTGTTAGGGGACTTCTAGCAAAGAAGTACGAATTTTCCCAGCGGAGTAGCAGTAGTTTTGTGCAGGGTTTCTCACTCGAGAAGTGATTGCGAATAGTTGGACAATAGGTGCGCAGAGGAGAAGAGGAGGAATTCAAATTTTATTAAGAGATATGGCATCAGTTGGGTTGAGAGATCAAGATCGGTTGGATGGAGCCTCCAACTATGTGATCTGGAAGGCTATAATTTCATGCCTTCTAGATGATCATGATCTCAAAACTTATGTCGATAGTGTGGTAATTGTACCCGGAGATGCAGATCCAATTAAGAAGTACAAGAAGGAGATGGCAAGAGCTAAGAGGTTTATTCTCGATGGGGTTCAAGATCATGTGATATCTCACAAGATACTACCCCGTAGATGTGGGAGGCACTCGCTACGTTGTACGAATGATCTTCCAAGCAATGGAAGATGTATCTTGAAGAGAAGCTGAGATGCATGAGGATGCAGAAAGGGGAGTGTGTAGACCCCTTCCTTACTAGGCTTTAGGATGTCTGGGATCAACTAGATTTAGTAGGATCAACACCCCATCCTACAGAGTTCGTACAATTAGCGCTGAACAATGTTTCTGAATATTAGCAAGTTTTCGTCTAAAGTATCCTGGGCAAAGAAAACTGCTAGATTGGAAACATGTGTGGGTTGATCTGCAACAGGAAGAGATGAGGCGTGATCTAGTGAAGGCCACCATCAGTGGCAGTGGCAACAGTAGGACGACGAAGCAAGTGAAGGAAGAGGAGGATGTGGCCCTTACATCAAAGGGGCAGTAGGAGCAACACATAAGAAAGAAGGACATTTTGAAGATCAAGTGCTTCAGATGTGGTGAGTTGGGCCATTACAACACTCAGTGTCCTCTCAGAAAGAAGGACAAAGGGGAAAAGTAGGATCAACAGGCTGCATCCACTGAGATTGGCAGGTTGTCCTCCAGACTGGAGGAAGAGTTTGCCATGACCACCGAGATACCTCCAAGGGTGAGGTGGGGTGATTTGGTTTTGTAGCCGCAGAGAGCTACAAGATGGGCAAGATTCTTGAGGAGGTCCACCTAATGAATAAATACCTTGATACAGGAGCCCATATCATGCTGTAGCAGGATGGACCAGTGGTAGTTGGTGCAGTCAGGTGCTAGAGTGACAAATGCAGTAGCTAGTATTGGTCAGAGACTAAGCAGCGCAGAGTAGAGTTCGCAACAGTGCAGTTGGCACAAAGCAGAGTCAACAACAACATTGAGGCTGTAGTGACAATGCAGAGTCTAGCAGCAGTCAAGACTTGGGTGACAGATGCATCATACTTACCACAATTGGTTAAGTATTTTGGATGCTTTTCCATTGCAGTTGTTGCAGTTGGAGAGAGTTGTAGTGTAGATGTAGTGTTGGCAGTAGTTCAGCAGGGCCAACAACAACACAGATGCACCAATCATAGTTGTGCAGTAGTTGATGGGCAACATAGCCATACATCAATAGTGCAATAGGAGATGGTGCAGAGATAGAGTGATGCTTTAGTGGGTTATAACACTAGTGCACATTCCTTGCTAAGAGGGAGTGCTGATTTCTGTAGCATCGGATGTGCTCTAGCCTCCAGATTTTGTATAGAGGCTAAGACACATGCATTCTCCAATATCCAGAAATCGTTTGGGAAAGTTCCACCTAGAGATGGTTTAATTAAAATAATTATCTTCTTTTTAAATGGTTCCTAAGTCTAAACTTAAGAAATATGGTTAATTAAAGGGTATTAATCAAATTTGGTGTGAATCTTCTAGAACAAGACAAGGATCAACTCCCAATTAATCTTAGCCTTTGATTATGTTTTAATCTTGGTTGTTAGTGCTCCAACGAGAGATTATAAGAAGGAGCTTGATGGGCACTTGGAGAAGACGCTAGAGACATCGAGATAATGAGATCTAGAGATAGAATTTCTCAAGAGTAGCAACATTGAGTTGTCAGAGTGAGATTGAGTGATCTACTTGCAGTGAGGGGCAGCGATAGTAGACCAGAGGAGAGTTTTCCAAATCTGGAGAGTTCAAGGTAGAGAAGGCATAAAGAAGTTCAGAGAGGCAGCGCGGTGCCACGCAAAGGCACCACCAAGCTTCAGAGGGAGTCCGTAATTTTGCTGGAGAGTCGAGATCTAGTGCCATAAGCTGGGGTGTGAGACTGGAGGGCCAGAGAATCAAAGTTCCAAAGGCAAATAAACCAGCAAGAAGGGTGGCATAGAGCCTAGAGGATGTGACACAGAGGCTGCATGGGGCTAGCCATCCAGAGCCTGGATTAGATTCAGATCACCAGTAACAGTTGAGATTTTTCTCACTACCTATTTTCCAGTTTATTCTTTGTATTAGATTTCCAGCTTGGGCATATAGAGATTTGTACTCAGAAACTACTGCATAATAATAAAACCCTCAGCTGCTGCACCGGTTTTCCCAAGTTGGGTTTTTTCGGGGGACATTTGTCCAAAAACAACGGTGTATATGTGTGTGCATCCATTCTTCCAGTGTTTTTGTTTCTTCCACAATATTTAAAATTTTGTCCAAAAACAAAGATGTATATGTGTGTGTGTGTGTGTGTGTGTGTGTGTGTGTGTTTATTTCTCTCCTATGCAGTATTTAGTTTCCACAATATTTATTTTGTGTAGGCTATAGTGTATGTATTTTGATATTTGCTGTAGAAAACTGCAAGTAATTTGTTTAAAGTAATTTAACAAATAGGAGAGATATCATTAGTTTGTTGCAGTAGGAATCGGGTCACGAATTTTTCACATCTGTAACTGGTACAATATGTTACTTTGAACTCCAATCTGTCTTACCTTTTTCCAGCTTGGGTGTTTGACATACACTTTCTTCTCTACGAAGTGAATATCATCCCCCTTATCCTGTAATTGGGACACTAAAATCAAGTTCATACTCAATCCTGGCACATGCGATACATCTGTAGTGCTGGTGCTTGCTCTTGACTCCCTCTGAAAATCTATGGTACCTCTCCCTATTGGAGTACATTTCGTTTTGTTTCCCATAGTAATATGGAAGTCCATCTGCTCCTCCTTGTAGCTAGAGTAATATAGACAACTATTATATATCTAGGAATCCACATTGCACCGAAGAAACCTAAAGAAATAGATCGACATTCAATTATCTTGAAAATAAAGAATAAAATGGCCTAAAGGAGATAATGGTTAAATCTAGTGGGGAGGGTGGTGTTGATGTTTTCAATATATAAGCTATGCCAATCTATCAAGGCTTCACTCTTTTGGAATCCTTTGGAATTATTTAATAGATTAGAAGAGATACACAAGAGATATAAGGAAATTTATTTGGTAAAGAGGGAAAACAAATAATAAAAAATACCATCAGTGAATTGGTCATTGATGAGAGACCTCTAGAAATAGGGGGCTTGGTTATTAGAGATCCTCTTTTGATGAACTTTGTTTTAAGAGCAAAATATCACGGGGGTCAATCATAGTAGAAAAAGAGTGATGGAAGGTAGTTCTCTATTAGAAATATTCATGGAAAGATCGATTGAGATTTCTTAACAACCCTATCCTAGAGATTAACAACTCTCCATTTTGTCAACTTTGTAGAGTTTTTGCTCCTCTCACACAATGATATACAAATTGTTGTGAATATTCCAATAGAAGAATTCATCACAATAGATCTTGTAATGTTATCAAATCTTTATTATGCAGTTTATTACCTTAGATCTTAAATTTAATATAACTACATAGTGCTCAAATTATGGAAATCATTAAAACTAAAATGAAAGAAACTAGCAAATGAACACACCATCCAGACAATGAACATAAAATGTGACCTAGGAAGCCCAATAGGGGAGAAAACCTAGCTAGGAGGTGAGGCCTATGCATTGCTCCCTTTTTCTCAGTTATGAAATGCAAGTACAGAGAATGGGCCACTCATTATGGAGTTGCCATGGCCATTGTGGAAACCCTCTGCATCATTTGTTAGGATTCAATAGTCACTACTAGATACTTTGCTCAATAATGGAACAATAATAATACAGAAATGAGTGGAAACCCTTCCTTTCCTAATGGTCCAGTAGCTAACACAGTGATAGGGATTCCCACATCACATAGTCTGATAGCCATTTAGGGGTTAGGGTTAGGGTTTTGCGTGCCTCAATCCTCATTTAACGTTAAAATTTTGGACCCTTCAAATCTTCTTTAAGTCCACACGACTCCAACATGCATTAGTAATGGAGGCTAATGAGGCATCCACTCGATACCATTGTAATCAACATTGAAGGTCAATTGTGGAGGCATATCTTCCACATAAAACTCCAATTAAGATGATTTCCACATTGTTAAATTTTTTTGGTGTGTAACACAATGTCACGGGGCTAGAAGCTATCCTCTCAAAGTTTTGACCCCAAATTTTATCATTCGATATACAAACTAGCTCTAGAACTTTTTGAACCCCAAATCAACAAATTGAGACATAACTAAAATGACCCTTTCAAGTCCAGTCTTCAAATTTTTCCACTTAGAAAGTTCCAAGATAAATGAAAAATTATACAATGATCCATTTCAGATAATCTAATATTCTCTCTCATGTATCCCTAGTAATGGGAAAGTGGTTAGAATCACAAATTATCACTGCTTTCTCAAGTTCATTCATTATCTGGAATAAGGGAGTGGATTTATGAGCAAAGGATATGCTCCATATTTGACTTATCATGTTAGAAGAAGGCTAATGATGGTTGTAGGATATGATGGAAATCCTTCTCTCCTTTAGATCCCTTCGAGGTCCATCATGTTTCTTTACTTTCTCATATTTTTGGGACAAATCCTTTAAGAAATACCTCCAATATTTTTGTGGATGGGGACCAAATGGAGGAATAATATCTTGTTAAGAAAAGATATTCATCTATGCTAGCTAGATTTTACCTCTTATTAGAGTGAACCATTTGGAAAAGTATTTGGAGTGAGGTTTACCTTCCAATAGTTGAGCTGTTTTGTTGGATCATGGTGCAAGGAAATTGATTAATGGTTAAAATTTTGAGGAAGTGCAATCCATGGACCTACTAGATGTCCCCTTTGTTATGACACAAAAGGGACACCCAACCACATTTTCTTGGAATGTGAATTCACTCAACAAACATGGACCCTAGCTACAAAAAAATTAGGCCACCCAATCACATTGCGTCATGACTAGTAGTGAATGTTCTTAACACGCTCATCATCATAACCAAGTAGGCTAACAAATAAATAACTACTCCAAAGGATTTAGATAATATTCTAAAAAATGATCTCTTAAAATATTTGTCTTGCTAGAAATTGCGTCATCTTCCGAGGAATATTACATGAAACAATGCACTCCTAAGGCATATGGAAAGTCAATGCATATATATATAGTAACCAAGAGTATCTAACTAAAATCTCTTCTATTAGATTATCCATTGCCCCTCCAATCTTAAATCAATAAACTAAATCAAACACTCAAATGGCATTAAAGATTGATAAATTACGAATTCCAATAATAAAAGTTTGAAAAAAAACAACACATTTTTTGATGACATATCTAAATAAATCCAAGAGTGGCCAATGCAATAGAATCATATACAATCCTAAGAGTGGCCAGTGCAATAGAATCATATACAATCCTAAATGCAATAGAATCATATACAATCCCAATTGAAATCTAGAAATAAACTTTGCATGAGGATTAAGCATTGCACCAATAACCATGTAAAAATAATAACCTATCAAAGATTATAATACACAACCTATCGAGGATTATATAAGTCAAAGATGAAAAGTGCAATAGTAATTCATCGATAATAATGTGGTCTTCCCTACATCAATCAATCCTTTTAGACTCTCACACTTTATCCAAAGAATTCAACCAATGGCACATATGTTGAATCCATAACCTTCTTTCGAGTGTTGAAATCACACAACACCAAAGGATAATCTTATGTGAAATCTTGGTTTGAGCTTAGGGGAAGGATAAAAGGAGAGGCCTTGCAATTTGTGCCCCGCCTCCGCCCGTAATAATTTAGTGCATTAAGTTTTCAATGGTATTTGAGACACTTGCGGTGATTGAATACAAGTGTCTCAGACAGCAAAATTGACGAGATGAAAGCCTAAAGCATTTACTCCATCTCATTCTCTGATACCGCCGTCCATCAACCATGCATGAGAATGCGCAGTACCATGGCGTGGTTGCACTCTATGCGTGGCTTCTTAGTTTTGGACTCGCAAATCAAGTTCACAGTCATTCCTCATTCCCTTGCTCCCAAAGTTGGCAGGGGTGCTGTCTTGATTCCTATTGGAAAATCGTTGCACATTGTATCAAGAAAGCCTGGTTTAGAGGTTCTCCATATATATGATAGCAATGACTCGTTTCCATTGTAGAAGCAACAGTTGTGTTCTGCGTGACTTGGTTGAGGTTAGAAGAAGCGTTAGGTGTTGAGTGTCGGGTAGAAAGGGCTCGACGCTCAGTGGTGAACTCAGCCCTCCAATGGAATCGATGGTCTGCGGCATGGGAAGGAAAAATGTTTGTGGAGATTTGAGAACAAGATTGGTGCACTATAGAAACTACCATCCAACTGTACACTCAAAGAAGCAGAGCACGTATTTAGCGCTTGCATGCATATTCAATGGAGCAAATACGTGGAGCTTGATTTAAAGTTGGATTATTTTGGTGTCTCGCATCTTATCTCATTTACACCTACCTAAGGAGGTAAATGAATCTCCTCTTACTTCAATTACTGTTCAAATGAAAAACCAAGGATACATGCATGGATGCTCAGTGCTCACTCAGATAAGAATTAATGTTCACTACACACAAATATCACCCAAAGCGTCAATGGAAAATTGATATAATCTTTGAAGAGTTTACTAGGGAGTCTCATGGTGCTTTGATATTAGAAGCCCTTCATTGACCAATCTCCTCCTGTTTCCATTGATATAATCTTTGAAGAGTTTACTAGGGAGTCTCATGGTGCTTTGATATTAGAAGCCCTTCATTGATCAATCTCCTCCTGAGTTTTCTGATCTTTGCGATGTTTTATTACATTTTGTTGCTATCATGTTAGTGTTCACAGTAATATACTTGCCCTGTTCTTTTGTTTAAATTCTACATCAACAATCTTAAAGTTTTAATTTGTTTTTTAATGTGAAAATTCTATTGCAGTTAATCTGGTAATTATTCACCTATCTTTTAAACATAAGACTAGACACCGAGATTTTTGGACAAATTGTCTTTGGAAAAACCCCAATGTGGGGAAAACCAGTTCCACAGATGAGGGTTTTATTATTCTTCAATAAATCTGTAATTGATAATTACAGAAATTGCTTGTCGTAAATAGCAAAGCACTGACAAATTATATCCTTCACTTCTAGCAATTTGACCTCCTAGAAGCTACTTGGCCTCTCTGAATCAATTCTACTCTCCCGCAGGGCCCAAAATCAACCCACACGTGCCAGCCCTGTTGAATAATATGGCTTCCATTGGGAACTCGCACTTCCTGAGAAAATAAGTAGGCCTTCTCTGGAAAATCGATCTACATTGACAAACTCGTCTTTCCTCATGCAAATTGATCTCTCTGGCAATTTCGATCTTCCTTTGGCAAATCGACCAACTTTTGTCAATTTGCACCACCTGAGAAGTTCGGCCTTTGTAGAATAATTTGACATCCCTCTATCACTGAGAAAGTAGAGATCACAGTGAAGAAACTCTTTTTGGCAAATCAATCTCAATCACTTCTTGAACCCTTTGCTGGTGCCCCACGCTATGACTGTGCCCTTGCTCAATCAAATTGCATCTCCAAGATGCCCCATCAACTTTTTCTTGTAATCTCTCGTTGAGTTATCAATGGCCACGATCTAATCACAATTGATGGCTAAGATTATCTTGACCCCATCAAATCACTTTTCTAGAAATCACTAGAGAGAAATTGACTTGTTTCAATTAATTCTGATTAATTAGCCCATTTCCCTAAGTTAGAGTTGGGAAAATAATTAAAACTTGTTAATAAATCTAATTAAGACACTTTCACTTTAAAATAAATTGGGCTTGGAGATAATTAATACCACTTGTGTTCCTAGCCTCATTAACACCACTTGAAACTAGAACACCTGTCCAAGCTACACAAACTAGCACTCTCTCTTAGCGAGGATGGTGTTCTGCACAACACCCAACTTATCTCTGAAAAAGATGAATCTTGCCTTCCGCAGTGCCTTCATTAGAATATCTACTACTTGCTGATCTGTAGGTATATACTGTAGTTGAACTGTCTCGCGCTGTACACAATCCCTAATGAAATGATATCTGATGTTTATATGCTTAGATCTGTCATGAAACACCGGATTCTCAGATAGCCTAATGCAACTCTGATTGTCGCAGTGTATCACTGTTGTCTCCACCTCCTAAACAAATAAGGTTACTGTTAATTTGGTAGCTCAGTGACAAATTCCAATCGTGGGGCTAGATTCCTCTTTTCAAGAGGATCAATTTTGACTATTGAAGTGCTCAATTTGGACAAGGTAAAGTGTATTTTTGAATTAAAGCCCACATGTGCTCAAAAGGACAGGTAGGCCCAAAAGTGAAATTGGACACCCATGGATGGCTATAAATACAAGTCAAGTGACCCTCATTTGGACATCATCATCATCATTATGATCATTCTTCTTTCTTTGGGTTTAGTTTGCACAGGTCTGAGGTTGGGTCGTGGAGATTGGTTTGTGCAAATCTGACATTGTAGGGTTCGAAGCTCGCATGTGTGTTTAGGGTTTTGGTTTCTAGCCGTAGGCATGGCATAGGTAGTTTTTGGTCACAACCGTAGGCACGCAGACTCATGTGTGCAGATGGAGGGTTTCAGCCACATGCACATCACTCTCTGCGTGCAGTTGGAAGCTAGGGTTTGAGTTTTATAGTTGACCACATATTTCGTCAGTTGACCGCAGAGTTCGGTAGTTGACCCCAGACAATGATAGTTGATCGCAGGCTTTTGAATCAGGGTTTTGATTATTAGCATTGTTGGGTTCATCTCATGGATGTTGTTTAGTTGATTTTGTTGGATAGGATTATGGTTGAAGATATGGATTATTGTACTCTCTCTTTGTTGAATCATTCAATGACAATCTAATAAGAAGAAGAATTTAAAACGGTTTTCCCCATAGTGTGTTTTGCCCTGGTCTCTGACCAATCCTGGTGTCTCTGTGTGTGAATAATTTTCTTCTATTGTTCCTTTATGTTCCGTTGCATTGATGATGATATTGTTCTTTCTATATAATTGCATATGTTGCTGAATAATGTTGTAAAACTGAATAATGATATGATGTTATGGGATTAATTTAATGTGTAAATGAAGAAATGCAATTATCTAAAGCAAAGATCAATATATCCCTAAGAAAAATTAACATGGTATCAGATCTGGGCTGAAGAAAAGTCATTGAAGATCACCCCTATGAAGACACCTTTGTTGGAAGTAAGAGAAGATGGTGGAGACCTAAAAGAATGCTAGGGTTTGAAGGAAACCCTATGCAATTTGACTATTAGGGTTTGATGGATATTATGAGGTTAGGGTTTGGAATAAACCCCAAATTATGACAAAGATTTGAATTAAACATAATTAGTGTGAAGATGTTCTAGCACTTGTGACAGAATCGATGTAACCATAGATGTGATAGTCTCATTTAGGCCTGATTGCTGATGAAGTTGGTTGAAATATAATGAAGGCAACAATGTTATATACAATCTTGTCTCTTGAAGGCTGGTTTAAGAGGGACATGATCACCTCTCATTGAAGATAAGTACTTTTTCGATTTATGTTACTCCTTTATGTCTCTACTCTTGTTTAGATTTGTTGATTTGATTATTGATTATACTTCCTGCATGTATATTTGAATATTTGGATACTTCTAACCTCCTAATGAGATGTGATAAGTGGATCCTTCTTGAGGATCATTTGAGGTGTAGGAAAATATGGCTAGTGCAGAAAGAAAAGAATTACAGGTTCCCATGACAATTAAGTGATACAAAGTGCAAAGGTATCTGAATGTTATAAGGTATGTATAGTATATTGTTTCAGGTGCAATATTGGATGGCAAGGTAAGCTCTAATATATGATGAGAATATCACCTTCATGAATGACTCATATATGAATATGAGAGTAAGTTTGATTTATGGTACATATGATATATATTGGGGCTCTTGATATTTGGAAATTATTTTACATTTTAGACATGATGGATTTCCTGATTTTATAAAGCGGGCTAGATACATTGATTTTTTGATACTATTGTTAATGCTTGTGATAAGCATGATAACCATGATGATAGAAGTTTAACAATAAGATTGATATTTAGGATCTTCTTGTTGACCTTGTTTAGGTTGTGATAAACTTAGTAAATTATATAATGTGATAAATCTGGATGCCCTGACTTGATGGTTGTATAATATGATAAAGAAGTGATGTAGTGATTATGATCCTTGAAGTATGATGATAACCTATTAGTTGCACTAATGATATGACTCTAACCCTTGATGAAAGTTTGATGTCATGTTCATATGTGGTGATGAAGTAGCCGATGCTAACATGTTATGACTATGATCTTTAGATGTCTAAGAATCTGATATATCTAACAGTTTTGTTGATGCATGACATCATTATGATAGACAGGTTGATGACTTGAATGATGATGACTGAAGTGGCTTTTCATTAAGAGGGAGAAACTCTCCATAAGATCCCTCCACCTATTATAATTTGCATTAAATGTATAGAAGATTCTTTATTGTTGAAGTAAGATTTGTGGACATAAATAGACAAATATCTGATGTTGTTGGTCTGCAACAAGTTTTGGTATGAGAAGAGAAGGTTTCTTCTAGTCTAAGCCTCAACCACACGAAAGAAGGCTTAAGAGTGCGGTTATAGGCCTCCCAACCACATGGAAGAAGGTCTATGGGTGCGGTTGTGCCTGTATGTCACAAAAACTAAGTCCCTATGCATAAAATTAGGAGCACACCCTCGAGTATGACAATCCTACAGATATGGAGCAGACAATAGAAATTTCTATGAGCAGGGAAGTTTGAATTTTTCACTTACTATAGAGAATGTGAGTGTGTTGACTAAACTTGTGTTTGCAAGGGACCGAAATATGCATGTCAGTATGTTATTTTCATTTGATCATTGAAGCTAGTATATGACAATGTTTGATATCAATTGCAAGGGTTTGATAAGATTTAATATAGATGAGTAGTATTGGAGTTTTGACATGATGCTTATATATGTTTTCGGTTATGGATTGATTGAACTCGCTGTGAAAATAAATTAGGGTTTTGATTAGATAATTGATGATTTGCCTTTATGACAGTGCTATGTGGGCATAGTAACTTTTAGTGATTAATGATGGCATCCAATATTAATTATGTATTGACATCATTGGATTGGGCACATTGGTTGTAGTATAACCTGTTGTGAATCAGCATGCAATGATCTCACATTGAATGCATGAAACTTATATGACTTATCCTTGATGTATAATGACAAAAATAATTCATATTATGATTATGTGAATGACCTGATGGAGTTTCAAAATGCTTAATAACAATTTGTTGACATGACAACTTGGTATTTGGTTATGGCTCTTCCTGACACCTGGTTCGAAGAGTTTGTCACAGTGATATTGGCAAAAACTTTTATGACTTTGATATTAGTTTTAATCTGATATCTAAGGTTTGATAAACTGACTTGGTTGATTTGATTTCACAATATTGATTTGTGTAAGGCTGAGTATTGGTTTGATCAATATAATGTTCGTAGATAACATTGTTTGGTTTGAAGCATCTACTTCAACAATGGTCCAAGGTATGACTTTGACTTTGGTTTTATATGCTGATTGTCTATTCTTGATAGGTAATGAGCCTCTGATTGTCAACGTTAGAGGGAGTTGGCCTCTGAAGTTCGAAATGAAGATTCATGGTGCGATGAGTTACTTTCTGAAGTTTGGAAAAGAAAATCTATATCGTGAAGCTATTGAAGAGTTTTTGGAAAGTGGAAATGCAAATCCTTGGACACTCCGATTGTACTTCAAGAAGTTATGAAGAGATATTGTTGAACTTGACTTGGCAACCGATAGTTGATTGAAGCATTGATGTTCTGTGTGAATACCTGTCCGTATATATATGTTTTGCATAGAGTCTATGTCAATTCATGATTGAGCCACTTCATACACCAAACCAGTGTTGCAGGAATCGCCCCCCCCCCCCCCGATCCCAAGCCTGAAGCGCGCCACCGAGGCGAAGCGTCCAGGAAGCGCTCTCCGAAGCGCGATTCCAAATTTCGGTGGCGCGATTCCGTGGAAAAATGGCGATTCCTGCCATTTGGGGTTGCGCCCGCCCGGAAGCGCGGTTCCGCCGGCGCTTCGGGCATGGGGTGGCGCCACGCCACCTGCCCGGAAGCGCACGCCACCCGCACGCCACCCTTGCGCCACCCGAACGCCACCGCGCGGAATGTTTTTTTTTTTGATTTTTTTTTAAAATTAAGCTAACTAAAGTTTAGGGGGTGGGTTGGGGGGGGGTTAGGGG
>APFE030114695.1:0-74162 GCA_000404065.3 Pinus taeda | reverse complement strand
TTAAAAGTATTTTTAGGAGTGTCATTTGTTTGTTGATCAATAAATGTATTGTTAAGGTGTTTGTGTCATTGTGTAGGTGACAAGTTCAAACATTGATTTACTCGTGTGTTGTAGTTGGGGTGGTGTAGTTGCATTTGAAAGTTATAGTAGAAGTTGTTCACGATGGACTTCATATTATGAAAATACAAAATGTAGTGAGTTATTGATTCTATCACATAAAAATATTTTATTAAAATATTATAACAATTAAATAAAAAAATTAAAAGAAGTAATCTAAAAAAAATTAAGGTATTGCTAAAACATCACTCATGATTAATAGTTATTTTAATTATAAATATTTTATAGTGAATTATATATAAAGAAAACTTTCCCTCTTGTACTTATAGAAAATAAATTAACTCTAAGATAAATAAAATAAGAAAGGAAATACATAATATTAT
The DNA here is from genome assembly GCA_000404065.3 of Pinus taeda. NCBI lineage: Eukaryota > Viridiplantae > Streptophyta > Pinopsida > Pinales > Pinaceae > Pinus > Pinus taeda. Next base: position 73,722 of record APFE030114695.1, on the reverse strand, counting down.
ATAAATAGGAAACTTGAAGATTAATTTTACTGCATTAATGATAAATAAATTATATTTATATATATTATAAAAATGTAAGGAAAATAAAATAAAATATTACATTTTCAATTTTTCTTATTTTAAAAGAGAGTAAAAATAATTGGTTAATATTTTATATCTTTTATATTTTAATTTATGGGCTGTGAAGAAAACATGATAGTGTTTTATTAAGTCACTTTTTGGCATAAAGGTTATGAGTTAGAAAATCCATGGTAAAAAATTTATCCATGCTAAGGGTTGGTGTGACGTTAGGTGGGTGTAATCCCTAGCTGATTTGATGGTTTAGATGCCCCTCGGTCACCCTTACTCAAGCCATAAGTTAATAGTTCTAGTCATGTTAAGGCTCACATTATCTAACATAACAAAACAAAATTAATATTCCAATATTAGTTTATTGAAATAAGGGTCTTGGTTATTATTAATATTACTATTGGTATAATAATAATAGAAAATGTAATGTCCCAAGGTAACTTCATGTAAAAATACATAGGATTAGAATTTTTTTACAGAAATTACCAATGTGTAACTTTCCAAATTACTATTCCATATTCCCTCATTGGCCATTAGATAAAATCTTCATCATTACATAGAGTAACTTTAATAAAGGAATAATATGTTACATAACTATTAGAAACCATTGTTGTATTTTATTAACAAAAACTTCTTGATGTAATCATTTTCATGATTCCTTTAAGTATTTTAGTTAATCACATATTTGTTTTTTTAAATGTCATGTTATGCAAGGAAATTACATCATTAGAATGACACATAAGGAAAACACATAATTGAACACTAATATAACCTCGCTACCTCATACGCTGAAATCTAACCAATGTTTAATTTGATTAAAAGTCTCATGAGAGGGGTCACTTCTCACTAAATGGTTGTAAGGGAGCCAATTCCTTAACCATTTTCATAATGCTTATAAATAAATGCAACCTTGAATACAACATAATTAGCTAGAATTTATTACATTAATCATGATATAATTTACCCACAAATCTTTGAACACTATGTCTTTGTGGCCTGGTTCTTCCCATCTATGGATTATGCTATAGTTGACATTCCTTCAATCTCCACAAACCATTAGTTCTTTTCCTACTATAATGTTAAATGTAATTTGTCCTTCGCATGTATTACAGTAATTGCTATAGATAATATTGTCAGTAAAATATGACATCCAAATAATAAATCTTTACACGTTATGATTCAAGCATCTTTCCATGTGCATTATTAAATGCATACAAATTATTTATACATGCCTCTCTATTAACATTGCACCTTAATTAGTCAAAAGTACATAACTACCAAAACATATCCGCCATGTGTATGGTTATAAACCATACATAACACTTCAAATTCCCACATGTATAAGGTAAGTTTCATAAATATCATCAAAGTACTCATTTATCCACTCTTCATGTGCATTATAAGAAAATAAGTAAATACATTTTACCTCTTCCCACTATAGTAACATAAAAAATACAAGATTCAACATGGTTATCATAGTAATATTTAAAATAATTTCCATGGTTATCACTATTTCTTACACAAGAAAAGGGAAAAGCTTTCTAAAAAGTTATAGACCACAACTATTGTTATTTTGGTTACACATGAACACATTCCTTTCAAAAGGAGAAACCACTACACTACCCTTATTCCTTGCATGCAATTTCATAAACTTTATCCAAAAGGACATAGCCCATCATCTAATATCATGTAAACACATATTATATTTCAAGAAATATAGTTGTTCTTATTTCACATGAAAATACATGCTTAGTTATTTCTTCAAAAAGTCAAGTCAAATAGAATATGCATCCAAATATATATTCACTTATTTTGTTCAAGAAGTCAAACATAATATTCACGTGAGTACATTCATTTCCAAAAGAAACTAACATAATAGATATTACTCTTGCAATCAAATACATAAACTTTTCACAAAAGAAAGCTAACTCAATAGCTATTATTTATGTGCACATATTCTTTCCCAAGAAAAGTTAATACAATAGTAATCGTGCAAATGATATCTTTCCTCACACAAGTCTGTGCAATATTATCAATGAATGGCTTTCAAGAACTAACATGGTTACTTATAGTTTATGGAAAGGATTCACATTCATTCCTTTCGAAAACATTAACACACTAATTTATCTTTTATCATGTAATACCTTCCAATAGAATGGCATCGCTAATATTTTATGTGTGTGATTTATATGTAATGGTTTTCAAATAAATAACATGGTCCCTTTATCTTTTTACACACAAACCCCTGCAAACATTTCCTGAAAATCCAACATAATTGTTGTACCTTTTATGCATGTAAATGCATATTTATTTTCAAAATAAATCTAACACAATAGTTCTACTTTTCATGCATGCAAAGAACATATTTCTTTTAAAGATAATGTAACATAATAGTTCGTCTTTTTGCGAATGCAAAGAACATATTTTTGTTCCAGGAAAATATCAAGAATTTTATCCTTCTACACAAAATGGTTAAATGCATCTTTTTATTTTGAAGAAATAATAATGAAGAGTAGTTATCTTCTTAATGCTTGTAATTCCTCAGCCCTACGACACCCCTATGAATTACATTCCTTAATCATCCACAGAGAATACAACACCATACTAACCAAACCATTGTTAGGATAGAATTCACTATCTTTAGAATGGACTGAAGGAAAAATTTGATTATTTTGGCACCCATGCAAGGTCGCATTCTGCAAGAAGTCTCTTCTCAATGCTAATGAATAATTTGTAGCCATGATGCACTATGAGTGCTTTGAAACTATCACAATAATGCTTCTTAGTGGATGATCATTGAAGAGTTTCTTAATCACCCAATGAGAAGTCAAGGTGATTATTTTCCTACTCCATACTGATTAATATAGAAAAATAACTCTCTTATTTCATTTAAGTTAACATAGGGCTCACAATTACTCACCAAACAACCCTAAATTGTGTCCATGTTACATTGATTTAATGGAGTATCCCGTCATATCTATGATAGAATATGTGTGAGGGAAGTGTAGAATAGTGCATGCATAGCCATTAAATGCATATACACCAACGAAAGTGTAATCATAGAAGAAAGCATGTCATACCCAAAGTGTATTAGAGTTCTCCCTTTTATTATAACCACACCCACATTGCCAAAATCCTGATTCCATAGTTGTATTGTTCTCACAGGTTCTACAAACCGTTGAGATAACTAATTCTTGATTTAAAATGAGTTGAATTAAATTCAAATATATATTATTATTTTTATCAACGCGAAAGGGTTCTCAGGATATTACACACTCCCTCCCTTAAAGACAACATTGTCCTCAATATTTACCATTAATGTTTACTTAAGTCATCTATATCATAAAAACCAAAAGGGAATCCTTCCCTTTCAATATGAAGGCCTTTATTTCCAAGAAATATAAATAAGAAAAAATAATAATGTTCTATCAATAATCATAAGAATTTGTAGTTGCAAAAATATATAATTTCTACTTTCCATCACTTAGCCATTATTCAATTTTATAGAAACAAAAAAAAAAAACTATATACCATCTTACTATTACTTACCAATTACTCTTGGAAATTATTGTCACTTTGTGTAATTTTTTTAACAATAGGTTGTTTCCCAGTTGTGGAAAACACTTTAAGAGTGGTTGGCAACCCATGAGCAAGAACCTAGGGTGGTTTCATAACCTCCATGGAAAGGGCCCTCAATGTATGATAAACAAATTCAACATAACATAGTAATCACAACATTTTCAATCATTAATTAGTTATGCCATGTTAGGTAATATTTTAATCACATTACTTATACAAGTACTCAAAGAGAACCTAGCTCTCTAATCATCGAAATGATAAATTATTGCACCAAGTGCATACAGTCTTAGACTCCTCCAAAGGAAATTCACAATATTGGTAATACAATAAAGCAACTATACTTCCTGTAATTCCTTTATGAGCATTAGGTTTATATCCTATTAATATATACATAAAATTCTTACATAATCATATAGAAAAATCAATTTTAGCACATCACTTATCTTATTAGTTACCTTGTTCTACTATCAAAACCATAGTGGGAAAAGTAATGATCTTCCCAAACATGGGAGCTAGTTCCATAACCAAATTGAGCCATTTCCACATGAAAATAGTTCTCTAACAAAGACCATACCAAGTCCACCTAGGGATTTTGTGACCACACTAGGTCTAGTCTAGGATTTCATCGACCACACATGGTTTAGTTTGGAATTCCACTGGCCAACTAGCACAAAAATTTCAATGAACATATAGAGTCCAATATAGGATTCCTCTTGGCATTGTCCTACTTATTCCTCTAATAGTGTCCTATCCATGAAAATGTTTGGGCCTCCTAGAACTGGCTCCAAAATAAAAAAAGTTTCCTTAATATTTTCCCCTCTCGGCATATTGGTCAACTCGTTTCCCTTATTGAGATCATGTATCTGTAGGGAGAGTAAATCCAGGCAGCAATTTGGCATAAAGTGATAGGCCTCCTTCGGATTCACAACTTTCCTTAATTGTATGGGATGTTAAATTCTCTTTAGCACCTTTTCTCACTATAATTTACATAATTTACCATATGCATATTAACATTACAACAAAAGGAAAATTTATGTACATCATGCATTCGTACTTAACCCTCAACATGGGTCACATAATCTATAAATGTAAATTGAGAGGAATTCTTAACTAACATCTCATACAATACAGGTGGTATTCATTTCAAACTTTCCACATAATAACTGTCATTAATTTCATTAAAAAATTACCATATCTTGCATATCATAACATTATACCTTCTCATTTGCAGTTGCAAATCACATTACAACATTTTACCTTTCACAAGTTATTATGTTGTCATTGAGCTACTCGTGCTTAATCACAGTCATAACTATTTTTAATAAATCCATACCTTCTACAAAATATTGTTATGCACAAAACATTTTGTCAAACACATTCAAGATGCATTTCACTTTCACATGCATCTATGTTCTCAATATTTTAACAATGTAGAAAGGTATTGGTCCTGTTACTTTTCATAAACCACTTTCATGCACTAAAAGTAATAAAAATAAGGATATGTATTCTAGATGGGACATCGAAGAAACTTTAAAAGAAATATTTCATGAAGTTGTTTTTCGAAAGAAAAAGTTAATCGTTGATACTCCCATAGTTCTAACTCTTTGGAAATGTCATTTCATTTATATATATGTATATAATAAAAAATCATTATGCAGCATTACTAAATTCAAGTCAATCCCACCGACTTTTCTTGATTAAACAAATTAGTAATGCCAACAGATTTAGTGCCATTTATAGTTTTTTTAGCAATGAAAAGCGAGACACCACATGTCCACAACATTAGATTTAACTTATTGTATTCATTGTAATGTAACCATAATATTCACATGGATTGGATAAAATTCTAAAGGTTTAATTATCATATTTGTTAAATATAAGATGGATACCAGCTAACATCATCATGGAATCGTCAATTTTTAAACTTGTGTAGTTTGAAAAAACAAGGTAATCAACATCATATGAATACTAATAGTTCTATCATTAAAATGATAGAACATACATAATTTATCTCATGCATTTCAATATATTATAATACTATCAAATATTCTTAGTTGTTATCATCCTACAAACTATCATTTGTTCATGTTCATGTACAAGTCCCAACATAACAATGCATCAATTACTTTAAGGACACTAATGTGTCATGATCGAAGTTCTTTGTAACCTTCAAGAACTTACAGCCTTATGTATGCATTTGTAAAAAAATATTCATGTTCATAATCATTATGGTTTCTTGCATACAATATTTTCATCCATAAAAGACAATGCAAAACATTATTAATATAAAACACTAACTTATCATTAATCTATAAGTGCCGAACATAATTATGGTAACAATCCCAATTTCAGTAACACATTAACGCCATTAGACTAATCTATCGTGACTACATTATTTACCATTTTAACAATATTATTGAATTAAAAATTGAATGACGCATATTCCAATATATTTTATCAACTAACCACCAATAGTGATGTCATGTAGTACTAAATAATCAATGCTTCTAACCATCATTACTCAATCAAAATTCATGACAAGACTCAATTGTCAATTAATCACTATAGTCGAAACCTTAACACTTGACTCATTATTTATTTTTAAGATCAAAATGGGTTATTTCAATACATTTTAAAATATTCTATTGTCCTCTTCAAGGAAAATCCCACCTTTTACATTATTTCATTATCATACAGAACAATACTTGCATTCATTCTTTATAACCAATGCCTTGTAACTTTGGTAATTTTCTTTAAATGGACCATAATCATTATTGTAATAGTATGCATGCAAAGATTGGTAGGTAATCCTCACTATAAATAATGAGTTCTTAGTATTTTCATAAATGCAACATAAATCTTATTGTCTTTTATCTGCATAAAGCTTCAAATATCTTGAGCAGTGTTTTAAAGAAGACATTATCATTACTAGTCTTTAATGCAGTTATTATCATACATTATGCATCTCATCTCAAATGTTGTCTATTACATATATTGTCGTGTAGTTTGTTAGAATCATACCTGAAGTGATGCCCACTACCATCATACTTCTACTTATTTTCTACTTACTGATTCCCAAAAGGCGTTAGTGCTACAACCTTTTGCTCTAATACCACTTGTAACATCCTGTAGTAACCCTGTGTAAAAACACATAGGATTAGATTTTTTTATAGAATTACTAATATGTAAGTTTCCAAATTACTATTCCATATTCCTTAATTTATCATTAGATAAAATATTCATCATTACATAGAATAAACTTACTAATGGAATTGTAAGTTACATAACCATTAACAACCAACATTGTAGCTTATTAACATAAACTTCCTAATGTAACCTTGCATCATTTTCATGATTCCTTTAACTAAGCTAGTTAATAATATACTTGATAATATAAATGTCATGTTACACAAGGAAGTAGCATCAGGAGAATCACATATAAGCAAAATAAATCTTTGAAAATTGATATACCTTGAATACCTTGTAGGGTGAAAACCAAAAAAAACTTAATCTAAACTTCTCATGAGGTTGTTCAACCCTCACTCTATGGTTGTATAGGCATCCATCCCTTAACCATTTTCATAAATTCTTACAAAGAAATGTAATATTAGCAACAACATAACTAGCTAGAATCTATTACATTAATCATGATATCATTTACCCACAAATCCTTGAACATTATGTCTTTGTGGCTTGCTTATTCCTAGTAGTGGATTATTCTGCAGTTGACATTCCTTCAATATGAATGAACCACTAGTTTTTTTCCTACCATAATGTTAAAGATAATATGTCCTCTCCATGAATTAAAATTCTTTCTAGAGTAAATATTTTCATCTAACTTTGACATCCAAATAATAAATCTTTACTAGTTATGCTTCAAGCATATTTTCATGTGCATATTAAACAAACACAAAGTATTGAGACATGCCTTTCTAATAATATTGCACCTACATTAATCAAAAGTACGTAGCTACCATAAAATTTCCACTTATCCATGCATATGTATTGTTATGAACCATGCCTAACCCTTCAAATTCCCACATGCATAAGGTAAGTTGCATAAATATCATCAAGCATGCTCATTTATCCACTCTTCACGTGAATTATAAGAAAATAAGTAAATACATTTTACCTATTCCCACCAGAGCATGGTAAAAATAGAAGATTCGTGATGGTTATCATGGTAATATTTAAAATAATGTCATGGTTATCACTATCTCCTCGTACAAGAAGAGGGAAAAACTAACTTTCCAAAAACTAACTTTCCAAAAATGATACACCACGACTATTGCTATTTTCTTTACACAAGAGCACATTTCTTTTGAAAAGAAACTATTGCCCTACCTATATTTGTTTCATGAAATTACCTAAATTTTATCCAAAAGTATGTATCACATCGTCTATTATCATGTAAACACATATTATCTTTCAAGAAAAATAGTTGTCCTTCTTGCATATGAAAATACATGTTCACTTATTTTTTCAAAAATTTGAACATAATATGCCTACAAATACATATTCACTTATTTTGTTCAAGACGTAAAACATTATATCCATGAAAATACATATTTTCTTAAAAAGGAAACAAACATTATAGCTATTATTCTTGTATGTAAATACATAATCTTTTCCCGGAAAAGAGCTATCACAATAGTTGCTATTTATGCGAACATATTATTTATGCGAACATATTATTTTCCAAGAAAAGATAATATGATAGTAACCATTCAAATAATATCTTTCCTCACACAAATATCTACAATATTTACAAGAAATGGCTTTCATTAACTAACATGGTTAATTATATTTTATGAAATAGATTCCCATGCATTCTTTTCCCAAAAATTAGCACATTAATTTATTTTTTATGATGTTGTCCTTCAGAGAGAATGACATTGCTAATGTTTTACGCACCTCATTTATATGCAAGCATTTTCAAATAAAAAATTGTGGTTACTTTATATTTTTACACACAAACCCTTGTAAACTTTTTAAGAAAATCCAACACAATAGTAGTACCTTCCGTGCATGTAAATGCATATTTATTTTCAAGATAATCTAACACAATAGTTATGCTTTTCATGCATGTTAAGAACATATTTCTTTTAAAGGTAATGTAACAAAATAGTTTTTATTTTCGTGCATGCAAAGAACATATTTATTTTCTAAGAAAATATCATTAATTTTTATCCTTCTATAAAAAAAAGGGTTATATGCGATGTTTTATTTTCAGGGAAAAATAGCATGGAATAATTATCTTTTTAATGCTTCGAATTCCTCATCCGAATAGGACGCCATGAATTACATTCCTTGAGCATCCATAGAGAATAAAACACCATGCTAACACAACCACTGTTCGGATGGAATTCACTATCTTCATAGTGAAATGAAGGTCGCATTTAGGAAGAAGTCTCTTCTCGATGATAATAAATAATTTGTGCCCATTATACACTACGAGTGCTCTGAAACTATCGCAATAATGCTTATTAGAGAATGATCGCTAAAGAGTTTCTAAATCGACTGAAGAGAAGTCAAGGTGATTATTTTCCCACTCCATGCCAATTAATATAGCGGAATCGCTCTCTTATTTTATTTTAGTTAATGGAGGGTTCACGATTACTCAAGATACAATCCAAAATTGGGTCCAAGTCACATTAATTTACTGGAGCATCCCACCATATATGTGATAGAATATACGTGACTGAAGTGAAAACTAGTGTATGCATATCCACAAAACAGAAACACACCAACAAAAGAGTAATCATAGAAGGAAAGAGGTCAACCCCAAGACTTTATTAGAGTTTTCCATTTTATTATAACCACACCCTCATCCCAAAAATCTTGATTCCGTAGTTCTTTAATTGTCACGGGATATACAAACCATTGAGATAACTAATTCTTGATTCACAACTGGTTGAAGTAATTAAAGTAAATATTATTATTTTTATCAATGCCAAAGGGTTTGAGGGATATTACAGAAAATGCAAGTATTGTATTGTTTAATTATAATATTAATATTATAATATTAATTAATTATAAAATTATTTTTACTATAAAATTTGATATATGTAAAAGAAATGTATTTTTAGTATTTTTCTCATAAAATTGAGCCTTTTTCCCATTGAGTGCATAACAGTATTGTTATGGTTAAATATTTAATGTGTAAAAATAATATATAAAATATAGGTGACAAGAGGTTTCCCAAAATTACTTTGAGTTCAAATTATAGCCACCACCTTCTTAAGAGACTAGATATACCTGAAATATTTGTTGGGAATTATATATATATATATATATATATATAAACCAACAGTCAAGTGGGAGCGTGACATGGCGGAGATGGAGACTCCATGGTTAAGCTTTCATGAGGGTTTCGGATGAGGATCTGGGCACTGCATGTTACTGCAGATAACTCATGACTTGGTTTCGGATTAACCCTGTAGACTATTAGCCGCTCATTTTGTACTTATATGGTTCTCTGCCTACCGTATCTATCAGCAACCTGTCAAGGTTTTAAGGAGTATTTTATCTATTGTTTTCATTTACCTTGCTGTTACATTTCCGTCACCCGACTGTTACCTCTATGTTTATCCCTGGCTATCCGTTACCATATTTGCTTTCTCTGTTACCAACATTCTCAAGGTTTCCTCCGTTTCTAGGTGCATTGTCAACATTGATGACCTCAATGCCGTTGATTATTCAGAGGATCCATTGGAATGGGTTTCCATCTAGCAATCCACGTACTCCGCATCTGTAGCTATGTATAGCTCTGGCTTCTCTGGAAATTTTCCTACATTCTCTTATGCGGAATTGTCATAGTCTCATGTCGTTGTTCTCTCGGATGTACCACCCTCATGGCCGTCACTCTCAACAACTCCGTCTTCCCCGGCCACCCTTGGTTTCGTTTTTGTCTGTCTAAACCGTAACCCTAGTTTGGACCTCCCTGCTCCTAAGGTGCCACCCCGACAGGTTGAGCCATAGGCTACACCCGCTGGAACTATACCCTTGTCTACCGGCATACCTCACCCGACTTCTTTTGCTCCACCTTCTAGCAAATTCACCTCTGTTTCGTCACTCGCCGGTTCCTTACCTTCTACTGCCAAAAACCCCAACCCCTCCTCATCAAACCCTCACCTACCCCTATATCCACGGGCCCATAACCGAGTCGGGTACCGCATCAGTCTCATTATCAGGGGTCTAAGAAGAAGTACAAGTGCCATAAGTCCAAGGCAGATGACATTATCCTCAGATTGGAAGAGGACATTCAATGGGGGCAACAATGGACTTTGCAGATAGAGTCTTGGTAGGGCGCATGAAAGGATGGAATTACACGACTGCTTGACTGAAGAATTGGGCATCAAAGGTTTGGGGACACCATCTGGTGGACATCCCATTTGTGCAGACCTTTGTGAGGGGATGGTTTGCACTGATATTTGCTCGAGATGACCATACAAACTGGGTCTTGTCCTCCTATTAACATTTTGAACATGCCTCGGTTCTATTGAAATGTTGGATGCCTCTTTTCAATCTGAAGATTGAGAAAATTGGTATTGGACCGGTATGGATTCAGCTCCCGAGTCTTCCCTTGCAATATTGGTCCGAGGATATCTTTAGGCAAATTGGAAACGCCATCAACACCTAAATGGAATATGACAAATCATACCAATACACGAGTATGATGGCATATGCAAGGATTCTTATCAATATGGACACTCAGGGAGGCCTACAAGAGCACATTACTATTCAGTGGAGGAATACCTCCTACAAGCAAATGATATATTATGAAGGCATACCATACCGATGCCAGAGATGCCACAAGGTGGGGTATTTATTCAAGGAATGTCCTCTCAGTCGCAAGAACAAGGGCACAACCCAGGACATGGAGATGGAGCAGCCCAGAGATAACCCTACTCTACCTGACAAGGATATCGATTTGACAAAGAATGACATGGTCACAGAAGACACCCGTGGAGCACCAGATGAAGCAGGCATTAACAAGGGTTCCAAAGGTACAAACCCTCCATCGTCTCCTCCAACAGTGATCACCAATCCAACCAAGGAGGACATCACTCCACCGATTATGTCATCTACATCCTCCTCTCTCTATACTCCTCTATCTGGTATTTCTGCTGCTATTGCATCCCATTTAAACTACATTGCATCCCCACCCCCCTCATCACCTCCTGCCTCTTACACTACCCCTCTGGAGCAATCTTTATTAGGTACCTGGGGTCAAACCCCTCCCTCCTCCCTTCATTGCACTCTTCCCCTCCCTCCCCATATTATTGCCCCTTGTCACCCATCTCTTATTTCATCCTCCCTCCCCTCGCTACCCCTCCCCACTCTCCATGTATCCCCCCGATACTCTCTTTATTCCAGATCAAGGGATAGAGGGTTTGATGCGATTGGATTGGATCTGGAGGTTACCCTGGCCTCTACTAAAACCCTTATTTCCATTCTTAATACATGGATGCTGAATTGGACCTTCCATGCCCTAGATGTGACTGGGAGATCAGGGGGCATTACTATTGGGTTTTGTAACAAATCTGTAGATCTCAAAAAATATCTTGGGAGGTAGGGGATATATAGGTGCGGATATATATGCCTCTTCGTTGGATACAGAAGTCCGTATTATGAATGTATATGGACCTTTTCTGGATAGGGCAAATTTCTAGAGAAGCCTATTAGACTCAGATTTTCTAAAAGTAGACAATATCATATTTGGAGGGGATTTAAATTTCTCCTTGGGGTGCAATGAATCTTGGGGTCACTTGGCTCAAGTTGATGGATTAACTGAATAAATATAAACCTTGCTGGAGGAGCATCAATGGGTGGACATCCCATCTGCTAGGATACAGCATACATGGACAAATAATCATAGTGGAGATCATAGTTTAGCTAGGAGAGTGGATAGGTATCTCATCAAAGAAGCATTTTTAAATACACATCCTCATATCAGACAATGCGTTGGAACTGGAGGTATATCCAATCATCAGCCAATATACATGGAGCTGGAAGATATAAATCAGAGAACAAAAGGCCCATTCAAATTCAATGCCTCTTGGCTCAAGGACCCATCATACATTCAAATGGTCACTAAATTCTTGCAGTCCAATCCTATACCGAAACACGAGGACCATACTAAAGGATCCATCCTTAAACTAAAAGAACTAAACGGGATCTCTAAAGTTTGGGCACATTAGAAGTGGAAGAGTGATGATAACACTCTACGGGAAACAGAGTTAGCCATCACCACATACAAAGACTCTTCGGATGGAACTTTCACATCACAAGAATGTAAACAACACTATACTTCCCTCATCGTGAAGCAGTCCCAAATTCTGAAAGAAAGGGAGGAGAGTTGGAGACTCAGGAGCAGGGCTATCTAGCTCACTGAAGGTGATGACAATACCAAGTTCTAGCATAGATTTTCCAAGGGTAGGAAAGCCATAAATACTGTTTGGGAACTTCGAAATGATGAGGGACAATCAGTGACATCACAGAGGGATCTGGCTAGTCTAGCCACTGAGCACTTTAAAATCATATACAAGGCTCCTAGGGCTCCAAATATTATGGAAATCATGCGGATTGCTGAACACTTTCCTAGATTTGTGGAATAGCAGGATGCGAAGGATCTGACAAAGGAAGTATCGAAGGAAGCGCTTGAGGCAACTATAAAATGGTTCAAGAAAGACAAGAGCCCCGGCCTGGATGGTTGGACAATCGAGTTCTATATTGCTTTCTTTGAAATCCTGGGGGATGACCTACTCAAAATTATGGAGGACTACAGAAGGAGGGGAAGAATATCATCTGCCATCAAATCCACCTCCATAGCCCTTGTCACGAAATCGGACCATCCTTCCTCCTTCAATTATTTTAGACCCATATCCCTCTACAATTGTTTGTATAAGATTATCACCAAGATCATCGCAAATCGCCTGAAGCCTATACTATCCAACCACATATCCTCTGAATAGTTTACTTTCCTTCAACACAGACACATACATGAGGCCATTGCCATGGCCCAGGAACTCCTCCATTCGATGCAGATGAGGAAACTGAAAGGCATGATTTTGAAGGTGGACCTATCCAAGGATTTTCATAGAACAAATTGGCTCTATATTAGACTATTGCTGACTCATCTTGGTTTTACATATGCATATATCAAATGGATTATGTGTTGTATCATGGATTTATCTTATAGTGTTTTATTAAATGTGGAGGACACCCCTTTTTTCCTTTCGGAGAGAGGCCTTAAGCAGGGATGCCCACTCTCTCCTCTACATTTTTTACTAATCATGGAAGGATTAAGTAGAGCTATCATAACAGCACGAAACAGGGGTCATTTGGCTGGTATCAAGATCACTAAGAACTGTATTCTTACCCACCTTTTATTTGTTGATGGCGTTCTCATTTTTTTAAATGGTAGTATTGGAGATACCACGGTCCTACAGAACATTTTCAATCTTTTTCAGCAGGCAACGGGGATGATTATAAATGAAAGTAAGTCTAAGCTTACAGCCTTTGGATGCACACAAGATGAGATTGTGTTCACTATTCAGCGATTCCCCTTCACATTATAGAATTTGGAGGATGGACTGAAATATCTGGGCTTCAAACTTAAGCCTCATGGATACAAGATCGCGGACTGGATTTGGCTCATTGCAAAAGTGGAGAAGCAACTTCATGTTTGGTACCATAAATATCTCTCCCAAGTGGGAAGATTAGTCCTTATAAAGGTTTTGATCGAAGCTACACCTGTTTTTTGGATGACCCTTGCCTGGATACTGAGGGGTATATTGAGTAGACTTCAAAACTTATGCAGCTGATTTCTATGGAAAGGCAACCATCAGGGCAGGTTATTTGCCTGGATCAAATGGCAGACGATAGCAAAGCCCAAGAAATGGGGCAGATGGGGAATGACAAGACTAGACTTATTCTCCAAAGCTCTGGTGGCAAAGCTCGGCTGGAAACTTATCACTACAAATAGCCTCTGGACTTGGGTTGCACATGTAAAATATATCTGGCTTGTGGATTTGATGGACTGGTTTAGATAGCAACACAGAGTAAACAACAATACATCCAACATATGAAAGGTAGTAATCAATGCTATTCCTCTCATCCGGGAAGGTATAACATGGAAAATCAAGGAGGGAAATGCAGTCCGTATAGCCACAGACACATGGATAGGCTGTGGCAATGTGCACAAGTTGCCATTAGAGTTGTTATGGTACTTACATAGCAGAAATATCACTCACATCAGGCATATTTAAGATAACAACAACTCTACCTTCCTACAGCAGGCCTAGAAAACTACGCATGATCTGGACATTCCTTTACAATGGCACCAATAATGGCACGACTACACGGAAGCCCTTACCCAGGCACATATTCGGCTATAGAAGGGTCGGATGAGATTATATGGGCAATTGTCAAACATGGTACATACTCTCTCAAGGAGGGTTATCTATAGTTGATGGAACCTTTCAAACCCCTCGATATTAACCGGACATGGAAATTACTCTGGAAGCTCAAAGTTGCCCCTTGAACCTATTTACTTATGTGGAATATCTTGTTTGACAAGATTCCCATGGGTCTTAATCTAATGAAAAGATCTTTCCATGGCCCTTTCTGGTGTCAACTATGCCGTAATGATGAGGAGAGTATTTAACATCTCTTCCTTAACTACGCCATCACTAAGGAGCATTGGAACACCATCATAGTTCACTACCCAAGCTTAAAAAATTGGTAAGGTAGGAACATTATGGATGCCTGGAGCCTATGGTGTGAAAACCAAAATGGCAAATCTAGGAACATGCCTCTACTTATTTGCTAGTCACTATGGATTGCAAGAAATCAATCTATATTTAACCTAAAGATACTTCACTGGCCTGCTATCATGATCAAAACTATTGCAGATTATGATCTCCTAACCGAGGAGGATTCCAATAACCCTCTCCATATTATTAAGCCTGAAATCATCAACAAATCTATACCGTGGGCATACCTTGATGGTTCTGCTCAGGAGGCGGGTTGTGGCGAAGGTGCCATTCTTTATCTGAGTGAAACTCATTGTATCAAAATACAAATGAGATTAGGAAAGGGAACAAAAAATTATGCTGAACTATGCACTGCAAAACATCTCATTCATTTTGCATTACAAAAGCATTGCATACATCTTCAACTATTTGGTGATTCCAAAGTCATTTGCAACTGGTTAAATAGAGCATCTCACTACAATTCACATTCATTGAGGCATACATTAGCTGAGGCTCACAGATTGATATCTACTTTTGACTCATTTCCCTGTCGCCACATTTACAGGGAGAAAAATTCGGGGGTAGATTACCTTTCCAAAGAGGCAGCGCTTAGACAGAGAGATGACTAGCTGATATAGGAAGAGATCGATGGGACATTCCACCAGCACTATCATAGACCATTTGTGGAACTCCGAGACAATGGGCTATAAGCCCTTTATTTTACATATTTTTGTATATATTATGTTATTTATATTTTCTGCACTTGATGAACTACACAGGATATATGGTACCAATTTTGATACTTAGATTCTCTCTCTGAGAAGCGACAGAAACAAAATTTTAATTTAGTTTCTCTCTGCAGAGAATTGGCATAGGAATAGTATGAATTGTTATGATGACTCCCTGCATGGAGATACAAAACTAAACATTTTGTCTATTTTTGAACTCGATAGGCAACTCTGCCTCCATCTAGCATCTACAAAATGTAATTCCTTGTAGAATCAAACAACTTATGTAATTTTGTAAAACAAAAGACTTGAATCTACTCTACTCATCAGCGGAAATAATTAATTGATTGAGAAATCATGAACAATACAATAGAAACAAATCAATTAAAACATTACACAATTATTTCCTAGGGAAATAAATAGCTAAAAACCCCTCCTATATGCATATTGCATTAGTTAAAAAATATGAGAAGATTACAATTCTTTGGTCAAGCTCGAGCAACCTCTGCACTATCTCTATCTCTCTCATAGCTTTCTAGACAAGCCTAGACTAATACCTAACCAATTTTATGCTTGCCCAAGTCCCTATTTCCTTGCAATGCTTCCTTGGGAATTAGCCCCTATTAATTAGGGAAAGTCCTCAATCCAAATTTCAAAATCCTCATTGGCGTTCCTCTGATTGCATGCGCCGCATGTACAATTTGGAATGTTATACAACTCATAGTACACTACCCTTGAACTACAATCTCAACTGGGTAACTCTCAAATCACATATCCATGAGTTATTTATGGTTGAATTATCAGTTAATTGGTTGAAGACATGAAGCAACACCCCACTATTAGACCTCCTACTAGTTCCTCCATTAGTTGGAACCAGTTTAACTAACTTAGTTAGAATGAATTGATAATTACGACTCAAAATAAAATCAACCAGGGCTCTTATAAAGTAGGAAACACTCTACATGACTCATGTTAGACCCTCAAATCAAATTAACTGAACCAAATAAGTCAAATTAACTTAGTTAATGCATACAAGTTCTCTTGTGATGTCAAATTACATTTTTTCTCCAAATTTATTTTAAGGGAAAATTAAATCGGGATTTTCTTATTGCATTTTCAACACTCCATCTCAACAATAAAGGGATTCACATTTTCCCTAATCTAGAACCTTTTGAATGTACTGCATGTAAAAATTCTCATTGTTGTAGTTGCTACTGCAACATTTGCAACTAAAACTTAAATAAATAAAAATAATCATTGAATCAATCTGAAACTATCTACTAGAAAATTGTGATTCTACTGACTCTATTATTGAGCCTCCTTCTCTGTTTTCAAAATTTCTCTGCGGTCCTTATTATCTTACTAACATTGATCATACTGCTACTAAATATTGTGGGACTCCATAGCAAAGTAATGATCCATGAGACAAAAACACCTCAACGCACCCTGCCCAAATTTCTTCAACTCTTGTGACTATTGGTTTACACTGACGCACCTCACACCTCGAGGTATTGATTCATGTGATACCTCTGCCCACTTAGCTCACAATTTCCCCCTACTTGAGGTCTTTGCTTGAGTGGATGTTTCCACTCTGCCTCCTATGTGCTTCTCCAATTTTTCCTATTCCACAACTTGCTAAGGCTGCTTCTGAGGCTGTATGTTGAGAGCTAATTCATGCTCCCTCTCAATCACCAAGTCTCTAACCTTTTCCTTTCTCCTACATGATTCATCCTTAAACTAAAAGAACTAAACGATATCTCTAAAGTTTGGGCACATTAGAAGCGGAAGAGTAAAGATAACACTCTACGGGAAACAGAGTTGGCCATCGCCACATACAAAGACACTTCGGATGGCACTTTCACATCATAAGAATGTAAAGAACACTATACTTCCCTCATCGCGAAGCAGTCCCAAATTCTAAAAGAAAGGGAGGAGAGTTGGAGACTCAGGAGCAGGGCTATCTAGCTCACTGAAGGTGATGACAATACCAAGTTCTAGCATAGATTTTCCAAGGGTAGGAAAGCCATAAATACTATTTGGGAACTTCAAAATGATCAGGGACAATCAGTGACATCACAGAGGGATCTGGCTAGTCTAGCCACTGAGCACTTTAAAATCATATACAAGGCTCCTAGGGCTCCAAATATTATGGGAATCATGCGGTTTGCTGAACACTTTCCTAGATTTGTGGAATAGCAGGATGCGAAGGATCTTACAAAGGAAGTATCGAAGGAAGAGCTTGAGGCAACTATAAAATGGTTCAAGAAAGACAAGAGCCCTGGCCTGGATGGTTGGACAATCGAGTTCTATATTGCTTTCTTTGAAATCCTGGGGGATGACCTACTGAAAACTATGGAGGACTGGAGAAGGAGGGGAAGAATATCATTTTCCATCAAATCCACCTTCATAGCCCTTGTCCAGAAATAGGACGATCCTTCCTCCTTCAATGATTTTAGACCCATATCCCCCTACAATTGTTTGTATAAGATCATCACCAAGATCATCGTAAATCGCCTAAAGCCTATACTATCCAACCACATATCCTCTGAATAGTTTGCTTTCCTTCAACATAGACACATACATGAGGCAATTGCCATGGCCCAGGAACTCCTCCATTTGGTGTAGATGAGGAAACTAAAAGGCATGATTTTGAAGGTGGACCTATCCAAGGCTTTTGATAGAACAAATTGGCTCTATGTTAGACTATTCCTGACTCATCTTCGTTTTACTTATGCATATATCAAATGGATTATGTGTTGTATCATGGATGTATCTTATTGTCTTTTATTAAATGTGGAGGCCACCCCTTTTTTCCTTTTGGAGAGAGGCCTCAAGTAGGGATGCCCACTCTCCCCTCTGCTTTTTCTACTAATCATCGAAGGATTAAGTAGAGCTATCATAACAGCACGAAACAGGGGTCATTTGGCTGGTATCAAGATCACTAAGAACTGTATTCTTACCCACCTTTTATTTGTTGATGGCGTTCTCATTTTTTTAAATGGTAGTATTGGAGATATCACGGTCCTACAGAACATTTTCAATCTTTTTCAGCAGGCAATAAGGATGATTATAAATGAAAGTAAGTCTACCCTTACAGCCTTTGGATGCACACAACATGAGATTGTGTTCACTATTCAGCAATTCCCCTTCACATTATAGAATTTGGAGGATGGACTGAAATATTTGGGCTTCAAACTTAAGCCTCATGGATACAAGATCGCGAACTAGATTTGGCTCATTGAAAAAGTGGAGAAGCGACTACATGTTTGGTACCATAAATATCTCTCCCGAGTGGGAAGATTAGTCCTTATAAATGTTTTAATCGAAGCTACACTTGTTTTTTTTATGACCCTTGCCTGGATACTGAGGGGTATACTAAGTAGACTTCAAAACTTATGCAGCAGATTTCTATGGAAAGGCACCCATCAGGGCAGGTTATTTGCCTGGGTCAAATGGGATACGATAGCAAAGCCCAAGAAATGGGGCAGATGAGGAATCAAAAGATTAGACTTATTCTCTAAAGCTCTGGTGGCAAAGCTCGACTGGCAACTTATCACTACAAATAGCCTCTGGACCCAGGTTGCACATGTAAAATATATCTGGCTTGTGGATTTGATGGACTGGTTCAGACAGCAACACAGAGTAAACAACAATACATCCAACATATGAAAGGTAGTAATCAATGCTATTCCTCTCATCCGGGAAGGTAAAACATGGAAAATCAAGGAGGGAAACGCAGTCCGTATAGCCACAGACCCATGGATAGGCTGTGGCAATGTGAACAAGTTGCCAGTAGAGTTGTTATGGTACTTACATAGTAGAAATATCACTCACATCAGGCATATTGAAGATAGCAACAAATCTACCTTCCTACAGCAGGCCTAGAAAACTGCACATGATCTGTACATTCCTTTGCAATGCCACCAAGAATGGCACGACTACACGGAAGCTCTTACCCAGGCACATATTCAGCTAATAGAAGGGCCGGATGAGATTATATGGGCAATTGCCAAACATGGTACATACTCTCCCAAGGAGGGTTATCTATGGTTGATGGAACCTTTCAAACCCCTGGATATTAACCGGACATGGAAATTACTCTGGAAGCTCAAATTTGCCCCTCGAACCTGTTTACTTATGTGGAATATCTTGTTTGACAATATTCCCATGGGTCTTAATCTAATGAAAAGATCTCTCCATGGCCCTTTCTGGTGTCAACTGTGTCGTAATGATGTAGAGAGTATTGAACATCTCTTCCTTAACTACCCCATCACCAAGGAGCATTGGAACACCATCATAGTTCACTACCCAAGCTTAAAAAATTGGTAAGGTAGGAACATTATGGATGGCTAGAGCCTATGGTGTGAAAACCAAAATGGCAAATCTAGGAACATGCCTCTACTTATTTGCTAGTCACTATGGATTACAAGAAATCAATCTATATTTAACCTCAAGATACCGCACTGGCCTGCTATCATGATCAAAACTATTGCAGATTATGATCTCCTACCCGAGGAGGATTCCAATACCCCTCCCCATATTATTAAGCCTGAAATCATCGACAAATCTATACCGTGGGCATACTTTGATGGTTCTACTCAGGAGGCGGGTTGTGGCGGAGGTGCCATTCTTTATCTGAATGAAACTCATTGTATCAAAATACAAATGAGATTAGGTAGGGGAAAAAAAATTATGCTGAACTATGCACTGCAAAACATCTCATTCGTGTTGCATTACAAAAGAATTGCATACATCTTCAACTATTTGGTAATTCCAAAGTCATTTGCAACTGGTTAATTAGAGCATCTCACTACATTGCACATTCATTGAGGCATACATTAGCTGAGGCTCACAGATTGATATCTACTTTTGACTCATTTCCCTGTCGCCACATTTACAGGGAGAGAAATTCGGGGGTAGATTACCTTTCCAAAGAGGCAGTGCTTAGACAGAGCGATGACTGGTTGATATAGGAAGAGATTGATGGGACATTCCACCAACACTATCACAGACCATTTGTGTAACTCCGAGACAATGGGCTATAAGCCCTTTATTTTTCATATTTTTGTATATATTATGTTATTTATATTTCCTGCACTTGATGAACTACACAGGATATATGGTACCAATTTTGATACTTAGACTCTCCCTCTGAGAAGAGAGAGAATTCAAATTTTGATTTAGTTTCTCTCTATAGAGAATTGGCATAGGAACAATATGAACTGTTATTATGACTCCCTGCATGGAGATACAAAACTAAACATTTTGTCTATTTTTGAACTTGATAGGAAACTCTGCCTCCATCTAGCATCTACAAAATGTAATTTCTTATATATTAATAGAAATTATGACTTTTTTCCAAGGGAAAAAAAAACAATAGTCAAGTCCCACTAGCATAACTATTTTAGGATCGACCTCATTAGTAGGATGGCCTAGGATCAAACCTCAAGGAGTTTTTTTCACGTGTGTGTAGAAATTACTTGTAGAATCAAACAACTAATGTAATTTTGTAAAACAAAAGACTTGAATCTACTCTACTCATCAGCGGAAATAATTAATTGATTGAGAAATCATGAAGAATACAATAGAAACAACTCAGTTATAACATTACACAATTATTTCCTAAGGAAATAAATAGCTAAAAACCCCTCCTATATGCATATTGCATTACTTAAAAAATATGACAAGATTACAATTCTTTGGTCAAGCTTGAGCAACCTCTGCACTATCTCTATCTCTCTCATAGCTTTCTAGACAAGCCTAGACTAATACCTAACCAATTTTATGCTTGCCCAAGTCCCTATTTCCTTGCAATTCTTCCTTGGGCATTAGCCCCTATTAATTAGGGAAAGTCCTCAATTTAAATTTCAAAATACTCATTGGCCTTCCTCTAATTGCATGCATCGCATGTACAATTTGGAATGTTATACAACTCATAGTACACTACCCTTGAACTACAATCTCAACTGGGTAACTCTCAAATCACATATCCATGAGTTATTTATGGTTGAATTATCAGTTAATTGGTTGAAGACATGAAGCAACACCCCAATATTAGACTTCCTACTAGTTCCTCCATTAGTTGGAACTAGTTTAACTAACTTAGTTAGAATGAATTGATAATTACGACTCAAACTAAAATCAACCAGGGCTCTTATAAAGTAGGAAACACTCTGCATGACTCATGTTAGACCCTCAACTCAAATTAACTGAACCAAATAAGTCAAATTAACTTAGTTAATGCATACAAGTTCTCTTGTGATGTCAAATTACATTTTTTCTCCAAATTTATTTTAAGGGAAAATTAAATCAGGATTTTCTTATTGCATTTTCAACACTCCATCTCAACAATTAAGGGATTCACATTTGCCCTAATGCAGAACCTTTTGAATGTACTGCATGTAAAAATTCTCATTGTTGTAGTTGCTACTGCAACATTTGCAACTAAAACTTAAATAAATAAAAATAATCATTGAATCAATCTGAAACTATCTACTAGAAAATTGTGCTTCTACTGACTCTGTTATTGAGCCTCCTTCTCTGTTTTCAACATTTCTTTGTGGTCCTTATTATCTGACTAACATTTATCATACTGCTACTAAATATTGTGGGCCCCCATAGCAAAGTAATGATCCATGAGACAAGAACACCTCAACGCACCTTGCCCAAATTTATGCAACTCTTGGGACTATTGGTTTACATTGACGCACCTCACACCTCGAGGTATTGATTCATGTGATACCTCTACACACTTAGCTCACAATTTCCCCCTACTTGAGGTCTTTTCTTGAGTGGATGTTTCCACTCTGTCTCCTATGTGCTTCTCCAATTTTGCCTATTCCACAACTTGCTAAGGTTGCTTCTGAGGCTGTATGTTGAGAGGTAATTCATGCTCCCTCTCAATCACCAAGTCTCTAACCTTTGCCTTTCTCCTAAAAGCTTTTCACACTTTTTTGACCTCATGTGCATATAGGTTCTTAACTGGCACACCAATATTTTTCACGTATCTTGTGGCAATGTGTCTAAGGAAAACCTCTCCTTTCTTAAATATCACAGCGTATCCACGATCTTCCAATACCGCAACAGAAACAAGATTCTTCTTTAGACACAAAACTAACATCACATCCTTGAGTATGAGAGTGGAGTCATACTCCCTCTCAAAAGTAATTGTACTAATATTGGTCATGTTATACCTCTAATCGTTTCCAAACGCAATGTTCTCCTTTAGGTCTTTCTCCTCCAATTTACTAAAAAGATTTCTATTGCCCATCATATGAAATGAGGCACCACTGTCGACATACCACATGCTTCCCATTACTGTGCTTGTCATGCATGTACTAAGAGTAAATTCAAGATTGAATTGTGAATCTAGAGCTTCACCTATTTCTACAACTACAGGCTCCTTCTTGATTGCCTTCTTCAGTGGACATTTGTGGCACATCGTCCAAATTCATGACAGTGGAAGCACTTGATTTTGGACAAGTATTTCTTCTTTCCTTCCTAACCTTGGCACTTCTTTCCCTTGCATTTATTTCCTTTCCTAACTAATTAAAAGTCCTCTTCCACTTATTTGGATGAGGTTCCATCTCAATTGTCCCAACTTATCTCTTCTTCCACCAAGTTAGAGCATAAACGATCCAACTTTGCTAGATGCTTCCTCCCATTTACCAAATCCTAGTAGTTGTGCCAGCTCTTAGGAAGGCCTAGAAGTGCTAGGTTGAATAGATCATCTTTAGCAGTTGTAATACCAACGCTCCCAAACTCATCTAGACATTGGGTGGACATGCTCAAGTACAATGGTATTGTGTCACCCTTCTCCATCGTGATCTTCCAAAGCTTGTCCTTCAATGCCAACTTCCTATGGTCACTTTTATTCTTAAATAATTCAATCAAGGCTTACCACATTGCATATGGTGTATCCTCCCCATGGAGGTTCGAGACAATATGATATCGAACTCCTTCTAGTATGATCCTTCTCACCTTTGCAACACATTTCTTCTAGTCTACCAGATCTTGAGAATATGTTGTTGGAGGCTTAGGAATATCATTGTCTACGAATTCCTTCATCCCATTGTATTCCAACACTGCATCCATCCTGTCCTTCCAAGAAATATAATTCAAACTACCTGCAAGGGAATATTCGAGTCTCAATCCATAGAACAACATCTTTCTGGCTCTGAAGAATGATCCTGCAAATTTGGTTCCACCTGCAAAAGACAAACTCATATTCCTCTCTTCTACAGTGATTATTTCTTTGATACCATGTATAAGTTCCTTGTAGATTCAAATTTCTTATCCAATTTTCTAAAACAAAAGACTTGAATCTACTCTACTCATCAGCGGAAACAATTAATTCATTGAGAAATCATGAAACATACAAGAGAACGAATTGAATCAACACATTACACAATGATTTCCTAGGGAAATCCACATCTAAAAACCCATGCTATCTTTATATTGAATTAGTCATAAAATATTAGAATGTTACTATTAGCTCTGCTACATTCTCTAAAGTTGGAGCCCTACTTGGTCCTTGGTCGTCCTCAAAGAAAGGCTCGTGGTGGTTGCCCTCACCTTCCCTTTTACCTCTCTTACCCTCCTTTGTCTTTATTCCCTGTGTTTTCATTGAAAATCATATTCAAAGCCCTTTCCCAGTCCCAAGCTTTAATGCACACAAAACCTTATAAATCCGCGACCACATGCTTACCCGCCATGAAGTCCACTCTCATTGATTTCTCTGTGCATCCGAGGGATGAAGGTGGTCAGCTAACTGTACCTAGCACAGTTACTTTTCCAATGACTGCATTCAAGAACATTATAGCCGAAGGACAAGAAAGACAAGCCTCGAGCAGTTAAACACAATCAACAGTTATGGAATTTCATCTTGTAATACACTCAACCTGCTCGAGAAGGACAACCAAGTACCAGAAAATGTCAAATGTATTCATTGAAGCAGCGAATTGTAGCATAGATTCATATCAAATAGTTAATGTGGTTGGTGGTCCATTATGACCCCTCCACGCATAGGATAGCAGAACATTTTTGTAATCAAACTCCATATATACTCAAAAAAGAGATGTAATCAGGGTTGATGGTTTTGGTTTTGATGTAAGGTTCAACTTCTGGAGACTGTAACTACTGTGATACTCGCAACGTCTGGCCTTGATTTTCAGCTAATCCAAGCTTCTTTTACTATTAATTGCTCACTTTCCACTTCTTCTCTGTTCTAGGTTATGCTCGTTACACATTTGTTCATGTGTTCTTGATATCTAGCATTAGAGGGGCGGTCATCCCACCTCTGTGTTGGAATCTAGTATGTTTCATTGAATATGTTATGCAGGTTTCTATTATCTCAATACTAGAGAGATGTCATCCTATCTGTGTATTGAGAAATAGATTTGCAGACCTTTTACTGGTTGCAGCCGGCCATCCCAAGGTCCTGTGCATCTGCTGGTGTGATCAATATTCTCAATTCTCACTAATTCCTTAAGCTGTGAGTAATTGGTGGTCTAAAGCCTTGTAGTCTAGGGGTGTTCACCCATGTCTGGAGTTAAGCATAGTAGGAGTGGTTATCTGGCTTGAACAAGCATCATACCTTCCATTCATCCATTTCCAACATTTTTGTTGACTTTGTAATGTTCCTGAGCATCTCTGATATACAACCTATGAGAGTTTCTTGGGGTGATAACAGTTACAATGCATTCCATAAGCTTGAGCGACCTCTACACTATCTCTAACTGCCACACAACTTTCTAGACAAGCCAAGGCCAATACTTAACCAATTTTATACATTCCCAAGTCCCTATTTCCTTACTTTGTTTCCTTGGGAATTAGCCCCTATTAATTAGGGAAATTCCTCAATTGGAATTACACAATTCTCATAGGCTTTCTTCTGATTGCCTGCACCACTTTTACAATTTGGATGATTATACCACTAATAGTAAGCTACCCTTGAACTCCAATCTCAAATTAGTAACTCTCAGATCACACATTCATGAGTTATTTATGGTTGAATTATCAGTTAATTAGTTGAAGACATGAAGCCGCACCCCACCATTAGAGCTCCTACTAGTTCCTCCATCAGTTGGAACTAGTTTAACTGACTTTAACTCCGTCAAACTAAATTGATAATTACAACTCAAAATAAATTCAACCAAGGCTCCCATAAAGTAGGAGACACTCTACATTACTCAAGTTAAACCCTCAACTAGAATTAACTAAACCAACTAAGTCAAATTAACTTATTTAACTCGTACAAGATGTCTTTTGATGTAGAATAACATTTTTTCTCCTAATTTAATTCAACAGAAAATTAAATCAAGATTTTCTTATTGCATTCTCAATGCCATGCTAAGGGAAGGATACATTCTAAAATCGAGTCAACTTAGGACTGGTCTGATGCAAGCCAAATACGATCCCCAAGTGATTTTGATGACTTAGATACCCCTAGGTCATTATTTCTCAGGCCATGGGTGAAGGCTCGATAAACACAAATCACTTGAAAAACAAAAATAAAACATTATTAAAACAAATATTTTGATTATCTTATAAATATGTAAAAAAATGAGATTATAATTGGAAAAATAATTGTATGCCATTGATAATATTTTTATAATTTCTAATCCAAAAAAATGTAATATTATATCTTTTTTTGTAGAATCCACTTTGTAGGTATTGGGATTTTAAGAAGTAAGAGAAAGATTAAGATTCATAATATATAAATACAAAAATTGTCTCTATATTATAAACAAAGAGGAAGTACACATCATATTTTAATTTTAAAACTCTTTTTAATATTTTTTCTAATTTTTAATAAAAACTCTATTGAACATAATAAAATAAAATGTTAGTATAAAGATGTTTATTTTTATTTTATTTTTTAATAAAAAAAAATATACAAATATTATTAAAATCATTATTACAATTAATTTTTAAGATATTATTAAAACCATTATAATTATTAAATTTGAAAATAAATTTGAAATAATTAATCTAAAAATATTCAAATATTATTAAAAAATGTTTAATGGTATAATCCATGGGAAAAATATAGTCATCCTAAGGGCAGGTGTGGCAAAGGGTGAATGTAATCCCCAGGTGATTTGATTCTTAGATTTTCTTAGTTCACCTTTACTCAAACCATAGGTTAGGAGTGTTAGTTAGGTCAAGACTCACATTATCTAGTAAAAAGAAAAAAATATATATTCCAATATTAGTTTATTTCAAATAAGAGTCTTGTTTATTATTAATAATTATTATTAATGTAATAATAATAGAAAATACAATATTTAACTCTTTAATTATAATAGAAATATCATAATATTGTTAATTATTAAATTTATTTTTATTATAAAATTATAAAAATATGTTAAAAATATATATTTTATACTATTTTCCACATAAATTGAGCCTTTTTCTCATTTAGTGTATTATTATGGTTAAACATTTAACATATAAAGTAAGATAGATAATATAGATAACAAGAAGTTTCCCAAAATTACTTTCAATTTAAATTATAACCATTATCTTCTTAAGTGAAAAAAAAAAAATCAAGATGACAAGACCTAGCTAAACCATAGATGAACATGTCATCTTGCAAGTGTTTACAATATTAAAAATATTATTACATAAATTTTGATGCAATAAATAATTAGGAAATAAAAGGAATGTAAGTGTAACAAATCCTTCTCTTATGGTAATACACTACCCAATTAACTTGGAAAAAGAAATTGTAATAAAAAAAAACTATGATTTTTTTCAATAACATCTTCAATTTCATTCTCACTAGAAACTTGTGCTAAAATTACCTAGTTCAAATTGATGTTGGTTCAATGTAAATGGTACATAGAGATCCTACTATATAACTTGGAATTTCTTTCCCAACTTTACTATGCCTTTATCATTATCTTGGGATAATTATTCTAATTGGTTATATAATTGTATTTTCCAATTGATTACATATTAATTTCTCATTACTGTACATGGACATTTATGGAAATTTATGGACATCATTTCCCACTAGGATCTGTGTCATAGCCTTTTTATAATACTCAATTAAAAAAATACAAGACAAAACTAATTGTATGAAACTTGTCATCCTCAGGTGAGGATCCCCGAAGGCTGCCACAACGTTGGCTTTCATTAATTAAAACAAACAAACAATACAAATTTTATAGGAGTACTTTTAGTTAGGGAGATCAAAAATATTCCTCAATAATAGGAGCTAAATCCTAAGTAAAAACGTAATCGAAACAATGCAACAACTTTCTCCATTACTTCTAGGTCCCCCTCTTAATGGAGAAAGGATTAATATGCACACCTAATATCTCCATAAAGAATTCAAATTTCATCTTCCCAAAGGGGCATTGTGAAAATATCATAAGAATATTCACAATTATTACAATATTCAAGTAAAATTACCTTACAATGTATCTTCTCTCTAACAAAACTAAATTGGGCATCAACATGCTCTCTTCTTGCATGATACATTGGATTGTTTAACAACTTGATTTTCTTTGGTTGTCACATTTGATAATTGTGGCCTTCTTTTGTTCTTATCCAACATCTTGAAGAGCTCTCCTCAACTAGCAAAACTTCATAAGTTTCTACAAAAAAAGCATTATATTCTGCCTCAGTAGATGACAATGATACAATTGGTTGCTTCCTGCTACTTCATGAAAAAATCTTGGATTCAATGCTAAGAGCATAACCAGTAGTATATATTCCATCATCTAGATTACCAGTTGTTGACGTTGTTGGACCCACCAACATGTTAAGGGGATCTCCCCGATAAGAAGTCCCAACTAGACCTCAGACTATTTGGTGTAGGAGTCCCAGCAGTGGGTCTTATGATATCACCTTCACTGTAGTTGCGTACACAGGAAAGGATGATATCCTTATTGGTAACAAGGGTGTGACTAGCACAATAAGGAAAGGAAAGTGCATTAAAGGTTTTAACACATGGAAAGTGGAATGAGTGCACCCTTTGGAAACCTGTGGAAACACACAGCTTGGAAGGGAACACACGAGTAAAGATACATCACAAGATGGAAGGTAGGTGAACCAACAATCCAAAGTGATGGTTAAACCGAAACCACATCTCAACAAGATCATTTATACATATATATAAAGACTCCATACATACATGCATAACCAAACAACAACATATATCCTTAGAGTAACCAAGACAACAGAAATACAATAATAACATTATCCGAAAATGAGATCTTAAATCAATATCAAGGTATTATAGACTTATGTGCAGAATTATGCCTATATTACTTAGTGCAATGGATCGAAAAGATTGTGAATAATATAGACAATGAGCAGTCAGAAAACATAATAGGCACACACACACATTGACACAGAAAGTAATCAAGGAGTTCACCAAACTTCCTGGCTATGTCTCGTGGTCCAGCTTTTAGTGGCAACCTCTCTATTCAGCCTTTAAGAAAATAATATTACAGGTGTGAGCTCAATCCAAGTCTCAACACATAGACATCGATATTACACAAGGATACTTGAAAACCTCGAGTCTAAAGAGTGCATAGACTCTCCCTCTTATTGCCTCTGATCAATTTTTCTATCTCAATCTATCTCTAATCTCTGACTTCCTCTCTGGCTCTCTCTGGCTCTCTCTATTCTATCATCGGATGGCTTTTTAAGATTATCGGCCCTTGTCTATTTTTCTTCCTCTTCGGGCTCTCTAGATCCCTCTCCTATCCATTTGTTTCCCTGTTGAGCGTTAAATAATCATTGTAGAATGCTCTCAAGTCTGGTGGCCACCTGTTTTTAAACAGAAAGGACCACTGGCGTGGTTGAAATCCCCGGGAATATGTTTCTTTGCTCACATAGAGAAATACACTAAAAACAATGAAAAATTTGCCAAGCCGGACTTTAAAAATTATCAAGTCTGACCTATAGTCCATCGGGTCCATTGTTATATCATTATCGCAAGTCGTAAGTTGCGGTTTCCTTTGTATTTGGGTTTATAATGGAAAAATCCCAAATACATATAAAAGCCTAACAAATGGCTTTATATCGAACTTCAAAATGTCAATTCACATCCATAAACCCTTTCAGGATTGGCTTTATCGCATGTTGCATATCTTCCTAATCTCTGATCGTCGATCACTCTGATTGGCCTTATCGGCTATTGGTGCATCGGTGTATCTCATGGTCATTAGTCTTTTGGTATCACCACTTGTATATTTTCGATGCGATATATCACAATTGCATATCACAAGTCCTTTGAGCTCGTGGTAACTCCTCTCTTTGTGTTCTGTTACGATGCGATATTGTGGGTTAATTCGGGTCATTGATTTGCACACTCGATCAACGGTCCTCGTTGTATCATGTTGATCACTATCATGATTTCTATAAGGCTGCTTCCAATATCTCCCATTGGCCTACCCCGATTGTGATATGCTGATTTGATCTAGATCGTTGATCGACTTGATCTGATGGCTCCTATGCAGCGTTGTTTAAACCTTCACTTTACTCTATTTTCACCATTTTCCATGGTTTTCTTCTCCGATAGCATTTTCTGCGATTTCTTAATGTTTTTCCCATGCGATAGTGTTTCTGATAGTTATGTATATGAAGATCTATAGGTTTTTAGGATCCATTTTGGATCACGCCTTCCCACCGAAAATCTTCTAGACCACCAAAAGTTGGTTTTTAGGCATCAATCAAGTGAGCATACAACTCTCTCACTTGTCCAATTTCTATCCATCGTGCCTTGCTTGGATTTGAGCCTTTGAGCCCTATCCTCAGGTACTCAACATCTCCTCAATGCGTAGTTCTTACCTTCCCGTCCAGAACTGTGTCTTCCTGCAACTCATTAAGATATTCAAGCAACAGATCCTCAATAGAAGGCAATTGACTTCGCTCTTCAAGATCTTCAATCATTGATTGTTCATACAATCTCAAGTTTTTTGAATTAACGACTAAATAGATCTACATATAACTTGGTAAATCAAGGCGAAAAGCATTTTCACCAATTTCATCAAGTACCTTGAAAGGTCCATACCTTATTGGTTTTAGCTTCTTACCTTCACCCTGCATTCTATCTTTGCTGATGTACAACCAGAATTGGTCACCAACTTGGAAACTATGCTCAAATCGGTGCTTGTCATGTCTTGCCTCGTACTTGGCTTGACTTCTTTCCATCTATTCCTATACTTCCTGGTGAATTTCCTGGATTTGTTCAATGAAATTGGTTGCTTTGTCCACATCACTATGTCCATCAACTACTATGTCTTTACCAAAGACAAAATCCAAGGGAGACTTTGGTATAAAACCAAAACAAGTCTCAAAAGGAGATCTCTGAGTAGAAGAATGCATGGCATGGTTGTAAGCATGTTGCACATAACACAAATGCTCATCCCAAATCTTGGGATGCTTGCTGCAATAGCCTCTAAGCAACTAGATCACTGTCCTATTAACCACCTCTGTCTAACCATCTATTTGTGGATGAAATGTTGTGCTCTTCCTCAACCTGGTGTCCATCAACTCCCATAGACTTAACCAAAACTTCCCAACAAATTGAGAATCTCGATCAGATACAATAGAAGTCGGTAACCCAAAATGAACCCATACATTCTGAAAGAAAAACTTTGTTGTTTGTTCAACTGTAACCTGCTTGTTACATGGTATCAAGCTATGCATTTTAGTGAACCTATCCACATCAACATACAAATAATCATGACCATTCCTACACTTTGGCAATCCCCCAAAAAAATCCATGGGAACACTTTCCCAAGGACGAGAAGGAATTGGAAGTGGAGTGTACAAGCCCAATTTTCTATTACTGGGCTTATTTGTAGCACACATAGTACACCCTTTGATATATCTAGAAACTATTTCATGCATTCTTGGCCAATAACAGAACCTTTGCAATTGTGCAATTGTTTTACTTACACCAAAATGACCTGATATGAGAGAAGTATGGGCTTCTCAGATTATGTAAACTCTTTCAGTTTGTGGAATGCATAACTTTCCCAAATGATATAAGAGTTGGTCCGTAAGATAATAATCCAATTCTTATACTTGCTTGCCATGACTTAAAGTTTCATATTCATCTTTAAAATGTACATCTTGAGCATATTGTTCAAAGTAACTTTCATGCATGACTGAGTTATGCTTAAGTATAGTAGAGGAATTTATGATTGGTCTTGATAACATGTCTGCAACATTATTGTGTATGCCCTTCTTATATCTGATGACAAGATGAAATTATTGTAGAAAACCCATCCACCTATAAGGTCTTGATTGATGTAATCTAGTTTGTGAATGTAAATATTGAAGTGGTTGATGTTCTGTATGTATGATTGTTTCTTTACCCATTAGGTAATGTTTCCACTTTTTCACACTTTGTACTAATGCATACAATTCTTTATCATATGTGGGATAATTAACTACTGCAAAATTAAATTCCTTAGAATGATAGCATATGGGTTTTCCGTGTTGCATCAACACTGCTCCCATGGCATAGGCACTGGCATCTGTCTCAATCTCACATGAATATTGAAGATCTAGCAGTGCTAGTACTAGTGCTATACTAGTTTTTAATTTTAAGGTGTCGAAGGCTTTTTGTTGTTTGCCTCCCCACTTAAACACATGTTCCAATCCTGTTAAAGCATGTAATAGAGCTGCAATCAAATAAAATTTAGCAATAAACTTTCTCCAATATTGTGCTTCCCCTAGGAAACTCCTAACCTCTGCATCATATTTGGGTTTAGACTAGTTCACAGTGACTTCAACCTTAGAGGGATCTATCCTCAATTCACCACCCCCTACAATATAACCCAAATAATTTAAAGATGTTCTGCAAAACTCACATTTTGACAGTTTTATATAGATATTTTCTCTTTTTAAAACATCTAAAGTCTACTTTACATGCTTTACATGGTCTTCCCATGTCTTACTAAAAA
The DNA here is from genome assembly GCA_000404065.3 of Pinus taeda. Taxonomy (NCBI): domain Eukaryota; kingdom Viridiplantae; phylum Streptophyta; class Pinopsida; order Pinales; family Pinaceae; genus Pinus; species Pinus taeda. Next base: position 40,653 of record APFE030114695.1, on the reverse strand, counting down.
CAATAATGTCATCTAAATAAACAATTACAAAATCATCAATAAATGGTCTGAGTACATCATTCATGACTCTCATAAATGTAGCAGGAGCATTAGTTAAGCCAGAAGGCATACCAACCATTCATAAAGTCCTTGCTTTTTCTTGAAAGAAATCTTCCATGCATCTTGTTCTGCAACTCCGACCTGATGATAACCACTTCGCAATTCTAACTTGGAAAAGAAACTACTTCTTTTAATTAATCTAATAGATCATCAATACGAGGAAGAGGTTAACGATTGTTGATCGTTATTTTATTTAGTGCTCTATAATCAATGTACATTCTCCATGAACCATCTTTCTTTCTCACTAGCATGATTGGAGATCCACATGGTGATGTGCTTGGTCTTATAAACCCTTTATCAAGAAACTCCTGTACCTGCTTCTTTATTTCTGCATTCTCTAAAGCTGATAACCTATACATTCCAATGTTAGGTAATGGAGCATTTTGTTAGCATCACAACCTTCAAATACATTTGTTTTATCAGGGTCCTTTTCGTTTACAACCATTAGTAAAAAATGCTTACTTGAATTCAAAATTCTTTTCATCTACCCTGAGTTTATGAGGGAATAGTTATTTTTGAGTTTATGAGCCCTTACAATATATTTTATTCCATCTTTAGTGAATTGATACTTATTTTCAGTTCTATAGAAAATAACTTCCTATCATACAAGTATGGACTTCCCAAAACAATACCACATAGATCTGATGGAACTATATCTAACTTAACCTCATCTACAAATGTTGACCCAATAGAAAACCTAAGTTTACATTGTCTTATTATCGTAGCTTTTTTTTATCACACACCCAACCTAATGGATATGGCTTCTCATGAGGTTTTTTGTTTGTAATCCCAACTTCTTTACGATTGTTTCAGAAATCAAGTTTACTTGTGATCCACTATCAAATAAAGTATCAATCTTATTGTGCTTGGAAATTAATCTAATACCAAAAAGCTCATTTCTTTCTCTCACATGATTTTCATCTGAAACAAATTATCTAGAATTACTTGTGGATGCTTCAAAATCTTTACCTTTAATACCTATGGCTATAATTTTTGTTTCATTGCCTGAATCTGGCACCATCTTGCTGAATAGCAGCAACATTATTTTTCTCCTTTCTACCGAACTTCTTAGGTTTTAGTTCTAGATGCAAAAGCCACCAGTGTGCCTCATCGTGTCCTCCTTTCTTATAGTGAGTGATGAAGGTTTATCCTTTTGTAAAATATATTCTTTCCTCTCCTTCCATTTCAATTTCTTATTTTCCTTGCTCTTGCTTATAGAATATTTAGATGATCCTCCACCCTATGGGTTCACATTCTTGCCTCTAGCCTCTAGATGTGTTGCTTGAGTTGATAAATCATATAGGCTAGTGGGATTAAACATTAGTATAGTATGATTTAAATAACCTTGTAGACCACCTATATACTTCAATAAAGTCTCAGGTGAGTCCAGCGATATACCTAGAGTTAAAGATCTTTTCCTGAATTCTAGAGTATAACTTTGTACACTCTAACCCGTCAACTAGAGAAGAGTTTGCCAACTCATCATTGCATGTTGCATGTAAGCTAAAGGATGGAATTGCTTTTTGATAGTAGAAACAAATTCATTCCAGGTAGAAATGATTTTACCATGTTCTTGTAGATCAGCTTGGGTCTTGCCTTCCCACCATACTAGTGCAGTTCCTCCAAGTCAAAGGCTAGCCAATTGAATCTTCCTCCTTTTTGAATCAATGCTCTGCACCCTACAATATACATCAACATGTCTTATCCAATTATCTAGCTTCTCTGCATTTAGTTCTCCATCATAAATTGGCAAATCAAACTTCACATCTAATTTAATCAAAGAATTTTTCTTCATTTTCTTATCAAGGCTAGTTTTACGTGAAGAAGATGATGAGGATGATGATGGAGGAGATGGTGGAGAAGGCATTTCTCCTTTTCCTTTGCCTTTTGGGTGGGCAACTAGAAAAGGTTCATTTTTCTCCTTTGTCTAGTTTAGTTGTTGAAGTGCTTTCACCTCGACCCTTCTTAAATTCCTGATACATCTCTTCCACCATGGCTCGCATGGCCACAAAATTGTCCATGAACTGAGATTTTGATCCCAGTGGAGCTTCTTATGCCATTATTCTATGAGGAAAGACTCTTCCAACATCTGGATTGGCCTCAACAAGTTCTCCTTCTCCCTAGTCTGAGCTTTAATCTAGTTAGCATTCAAATTCCAACACAAGCTTGTCTAACCTTAACAAAACCAAAACCAAATGCTCTGATACCACTTGATCTAAAAATGAGATCTTAAATCAATATTAAGGTATTACATACTTATGTGTAGAATTATGCCTATATTACTTAGTGCAATAGATCAAAAATATTGTGAATAATATATATAATGAGCAGTCAGAAAACATAACAGGCACACACACACATCGACACAGCAAATAATCAAGGAGTTCATGAGACTTCCTGGCTACGTCTCGTCGTCCAAATTTTAGTGGTGACCTCTCTATTAAGCCTTTAATAACAAGATATTACAAGTGTGAGCTCAATTCGAGTCTCAACACATAGACAATGATATTACACAGCGATACTCATAAACCTCGAGTCTAAAGAGTGCACAAACTCCCCCTCTTAGTGCCTCTGATCAATTGTTCTATCGCAATCTGTCCATAACCTCTGACTTCCTCTCTAGCTCTCTCTGTTCTGTCATCGGACGGCTTTTTAAGCCTATTGACACTTGTCTGTTTGTCTTCCTCTTTGGGCTTTCTGGATCCCTCTCCTAAACATAAACCACTAAGACGTAAAGGTTTTTGGTTAGAGAAAGCAACTTCATGTAGATATGTGTTTTTGGTAAATAGAAAATACTTGAGTTGTGAGGCTTAAAGGCCATCCATAGAAAACCCAAAGGTGTAATGTGAGAATATTGTTATGGTTAAAGAAAGTAAAACCAGAATAATGATGATGTAGGGGGAGTTATATTTACATTTATAAACATGAAGACATGTGATAGAAGAATGGTTGAATGAAACATGTTCATGAAGGGCATTCTATTAGTGTAGTGGTTTTAGAGGCTAGTTACCCATGCATTTCGATGGATGGTTGAGGATGTTAACATCATATATACGTGATAAAAATGTTACATTAGACAAACCATAGACATTGATAATTAGGATGATCATTTATTTCAAAAGAATACAAGTTAGGTATTGTAAGGAATATATTTCTCCATTAAGGGGTAATGCTAAAGTTCATGACAGAAATGTATTGTTGCAACGCATTCTTCTAGATTACTACAACATATTAATAGGGGGAATCTGAAATAGAGTAATATCAAGGACTAAGTATGTTGGGATCAATTATAAAATGTTGATGGACCATGTAGGGGAAAAATATTTCTAGAAAACTAGTGAGAACAATAGATGGAGCCCATGTAAATCGGTAGATATATTTCTTCTAATATCAATATAAATGGTCAATGGTTATAGGAAGAAGTACATTTTTTTTGGAATAAGAAAATTTTATTCAAGAACAAAAAAAAACATAAAATAAATTTCAATGATAAATAAATCCCATGAAGTCAAGAGAATGATATGATTTTGGATGCAACAAAGAAGAAAAGTTATCAATACTTGATATGAAAATATTTCGGCAACAATGAAAAATAAATGATGATGGATATTGAAAGATGAAATTTTTTAGGAAATACGTTCTATTTGTAAATACATCTATGGTATCATGTTTCAGTATGTAACTAGTATATCAATGATTAAAGTGAGTTTAATGAGGCCAGTGTACTTGGATAAAGATTGTAGTGTATAGTTTGTGGTTAGATAGAAACCATCTAATCTGAAGGTTCATTGCTAGCCAAAGGTAGTTTACATTGATGTGAAGTTTTTGGTAAATAGAAACCACTTGATATGTGAAAGTGCATGGGAAACAAAAAGGGAATCATGTTAATGTCATGTTTATGGTAAATAGAGACAACCTGAGGTGATAGTTGAGGATCATCCACAAAAATTCCCAAAGGTGTAATGTAAGAGTGTGGTGATGAGTAAACCAAGAAAAACCATAAATAATAATGATGTAGGGGGAGTTAGAGGTACATATATATAGGTAAAAAGTAAAATCCCACTAAAAATTTAGCAGACTTGATAATTTTCATTATTTTAGTATTTTAAGGATTACAATTTTTTCATTGGAGTTTGTCATGTATGAAATTATGGAACTAGCATTTCATTAAAATGATAGAGTTATCTACGTACCTCAGTGTCTTTGGAATTGATTGCTGAACTCCTTTAACACGACCCTAGTAAAAATAAACTCATCTCTTGATTAGAATCTTGATTTGACATGTCAATGTTTTTATATCTTAGTTTAATTCTTAGAGGGTGATATTTATCATGAGGATCCCAATATAGGAAATGACTTTTATTGTGCATATTACTAGTTATTTATTGTAGCATGATTTAGTTTTAAACTATACGACCCCTTTAGGGCCTCTTTGTTGATGTACTTTTTATTCAAAGATGGATTGAATTTGAATTCAATGCTATTTTGGTTATATGAATTAGTTGTGTGACTGAATTTGTACCATCATCGTGTAAATATTTTATATATTTCCTATAAAATATGTGATTCACTAATATTTTATATTTTTTAACATATAATATACAATGTGTCCTCTGTGTCATCTTACGGGGGGTCTCCATGCAATGTATTGGAAACATGTATTTTTATGTTCTTTGTGACACATGTCTTGATGTGAGGTGACTCAGGTGACAATAAGGACAATTATATTACATTATCTATATATGGTAGTGAAAATTGTTAATGACACATCACAATCCCCAATGACATGCTCAGTATAACCCTCTATTGTGCATTTTGAAAAAGTAAAGTGGTTCATTTGATTGATGTGGACCCTTCCTCTTTCTATATATCTATAAAACTCATTTCATAGAATGCTATTAGGTTTTTATATAATTATTTTCTAATTACACCATCAGTGATGTCTATTTTTTAATAAGGTTTCAAAATTTTTAATTTAAATATAAATAATTATTTAGTGGATGGTAGAGATTCAAACTCTATGGAATTGTCTATAATATTCATAGTAGTACACATAAATCAAAGGTTGAGATTTATTTTCAAATTAGTTATGCAGATTCCCCCTTTTAATTAAATTGATCAATTAAAATAATGTCATATGAACAACTCTCATATGAACAAAGCTATGGTTTTTTGGGCATGTGGTATTGGTCCTTAGTATTATAAAAAAACATGTCTATAGATTAATAATATCCATAGTAAAGTGGTTGTAAATCTCCATGGTTGATATTTTTTATCCATTTTGTTAAAATGTATATATCTTTAACTTATATATTTATTCTTTATATTATTTAATGATAATAAAAACAATAATAAAGTTATAATATAATGATTTTTTAAGATTTTTTTAATTGAGTTGAGAGTCTTATTCTTCAATCCAGTATGAGCGTGATGTGTGCTCAGCTTGGCGCTGATACATGTACCTTAAAAAAATACTTTAAATGAAAAACATTTGCCATCTATAATAAAAACATGAATGATTACACATATTTGTTTAGTTTTAGTGAAAAGCATTAATATTTTCATTCACATGGTGCTCACTTAATTCATTGATATTTCACATTCACTTTTCAATGTTATGTTAAAAAATACTATTTTACAAGCAATTAAAAAAAAAAAAACTATTTCTCTTATTTATATTTCAATATAGAACTTAAATAAATTGTTTGGATATCTGTATTGACTATTATATTTGATTTTTTCTATTATACTATATAATATTTCTTTTTCTCAATTATTTTGAGAGAAGTAGGGGTGTGTTGGAGATTAATAACTCCATATATTTTGTTTTTCGTTTAAGAAATAAATATATATAGAGAAAGAGAGAGAGAGATAGGAAATCTCTACGCAGATTCACTTGAAGAGGTCACATATTGTTGGCTTCTTCACATCACCTAACATTGACTCTATAGCTTCCTATTAGTGAAGTACTTTAGCTACGAGAGCTCAACAAATTGAGCTAACCCTTAGGAGTAATAATATTATATACATAAACCAACATATAATTAATAAAGTTCCAAAGCAAAAAAGGAAAATATGTAATGGTTTAATATTTTAAAAAAAATAATATATTTTAATAATTAGAAATGTTTAGCAAATAAAATTTGCCCCAGTCTTAATTGAAATTTGAACTAGAACTTTCAAATTCAAAGTACTTGGTAGATATGGTGTTCTTTTAATTTAAACATTAATATCAACACAATGGTGTAATCCACATGTGACTATTTTCAGCTCCTCTTTTCTCGACTCTCAAACACAATTTGGCTATTATCACTACTTCGATATAGGCTTCTGCCATAGTCTCCAATCCATGTCCTCGTCGAGAAAGTATTGCCACCACCTTAGATTTTAAGAGTAATACATATTTTCGTTACAATAGCTGACATAGTAGACTTTACATTCATATCACATCAAAATGGTAATTGAAAATTCAAATAAAATGTGTAGTCTATAGAGGGCACAATGTTGCTAGGAAAATTGTAGAAATTTTGGGATGATTTAAATTTGTCATAATGTTTTGAAAATTCCACTTGTAGCTCTCAAGATCTATAAATTTTGGTGCCCGTGGGTTTTTGATGGTCATAAATCATTTCCACCATCAATAAAACGATTTAATAAATTGTTACAAGAATTGGGCAAAATTGTGGTATCGTTAGACAATGCCACACTAAAATGGGCATGACGTTAGTTTTCCCAATTTAAAATATAGCACAATACGGTATAATAAAAAAATATTGTTATATGATCCTAATTTATGAAATAATATATTTTTTTAGTATTTTTGGGTCATGTGAATACCAAAGTTGGCCTATCGTAAGAAGTCATATCGACAAAAATTCAGGTTTCTTGGTGATTTAATGTAGAGAAATAGTAGAGAAGAATCGAACCATTATCCCATATACCTTAGTTATAAGATATCTGAAATAACACACCAATTGTTTCCCACAATAACTAAGACTTCTCCCTTATTCCCTTAAAGAATCATAAACATAACTCAACCTTCATTCATTTCATCCACTTAGAAATGCATTGAGGTCAAATGTGAATTACTCAATATCAACCTATGGAATGTCATAAGGTCCCTTCCTCTCAATATGGAGTAATGAGTTTTCGGTGGTGATGGTACTTAACTTGTGGGAAGGATGGTGATTCTACATGTTGGTTCTCCTTCTCCTTGGTTTGAGTGGCATCTTTGCTAGGAAAGTTTGGTTTTGCAAAATGGCTTCAATTCACTATTTCGAGAGTTGTTGGATTATGTAATCAGTACAATGGGTTTCTCCGGCACTTGAAGGTATTTGTTTCCTCCACTTTTTCTATTTATCTATTCTGCGAACCTATTTCTAATTTTATCATTCATAAAGCGTTTATGGAGTATAGGATAGAACTATGATTGTTACTGTCTTATGTCCCATATTCATCTAGAATTAAGTTACTTGTATAAATTTGGCCCTTTTTTATTGCTTTGGGAGGATGACATAGTTTTTTTGTGTTTTGGGGTTCAACAGTTAGTCTTGCATTCACATACTAGCTTTTCTGGACGTAGGTTTTGTTCTTGTTTAGTCTGTAATCCTGTTTTAGGGATTATGCCTCCTCGTAAGAGAATGGCGAGTCAATGTGGTGGTAGGTTTCAAGCCCACAACTTGATTCCACCAACATGGGTGTCGTTCAGCACTAACAAGAGTCATCTTACATTTTTTTTATTTGTCTTTTGGACTATACCTACCACTATTTTTATTATTACATTATTTCTCTTTTTATTAACATTCATTGTGTGCGGAAAAAATAACATAGTAGTGCAACAATTCCAAACATGAAATGAACCATCTATTTTCAACAATTTAATATTTCATTATCATTTTCAAAATTTTACAATTATTTTAGAAAAGGGAGGCTACCCCTCAACAAGTGTAACACTCTACCTAATTTTTTTGTTGAATCTTTAAAGTTTCCTGAAACTTAAATGCATTTCCTATGCATCTGCTTATAAGTAGGGCACATACTTGGGTTACCCTAAATGACCTACGTTCTTGCACATTGTATTAATGTTACCCATGACCCACGTGACACTCAACTCCCATTCTTGGCTCTTCGAACTATGATATACTCGAATGGTTTCTCCTTGGTGTTTGTATTTCGGTGATGATCCTCAACTTAACCCCCTTCGTTATACTTATATGTGACTCCTCACACTCTATTATGAATTGTCGTGTCTAATTGGTGGGTGGGTGAGATGACCTACCCATCATACCCAACATGTCCTTCCAATATCTTGTGAACGAGTAGATCGCTATACTTATCATGTTCGTCGTTATTTTTTGCACGAGCTGACACACTAGTGTTGTGTCGTTTCACTTTGTTTGTGCACCCACACCTAGGTGTGTACCCCTATTTGTGCGTTCCACTTCACGTGTTTAACTAAAACTTACATGTCACCTTTAACCAACCCTTTCTCCATCGTGTCACCTTTGAAATTCCATTGGGTGCACCTTTAACTAATCGTTATGTCACACACCTTTAATTGAATGTTATCTACACAGCTTTAAACAATCATCATTCCCATGCCTCTACCCAAGCACATGCCGGGAACGTACCCAATACTACGACATGCCTACCACTACATGTGCACGCCCATGGCATAAACGTTGGCGCACCCATACCTGCAACTCACATAAGTGTCAAGTGCGCCTGTTTGGGTCCCTAACTAACCCTAGGGTGGTGACGCTGACTTAAGGACTTGACATCCTCCCCCACGTTCAGTCATTTTTGGCCTCAACATTCCTACCGATCACATCACCTCATCTTCAAATTTTGCAATATCCTTCTTCCATCTCCACAATGAATCCTCCATCTCCCAACCACTCTCCTTCAGTGCATCCTTCCACTCAATGAAGAACTCCCTCCTCATGGCACTCCCAATACGTGTAGTCCTAAGATCTAATTTCTTATCCATAACTAATTTCGGTTTGTCCATAATCATGGTTGGCCCTCTCAATGTGCTATCCTCATAGTATGATCTACATCAAGTCGGCATCTCTTGATATGACCCATATGTAACACAAGATATTTTCAACGCATGTGGTTTGGTAGCTTTAACTCATAACTAACTCCAACAACTCACCTCTTCACCCATAATGGCCCTTCCTACATCCTCTTCAAATATCTCACAGTCCCTTTCAATGATTGAAACTAATCCATAGTAATCCTAAAGAAAAAACATGTGTCCAACATCGACGTGTGCATCCCTTATATCACTGTCTTACCATTTTTTCATTCTTTCTACTGCATCATTCAAGTGCACCCATACTAACTCCAAGGACTCCTCCCATGCTATCAAGAATCTCTTCGCATGCGTAATCCTCAAAAATCCTCTCAGTAACATGATGTGTGGAGTAACTAGCATATGTCCATTAACCAACTCAAATGGACTATACCCGGTTGTGCAACTTTCCTACAAGTTGTATATTAACAGAGCCACATCCAAGAGTTCAGGCTGATTCTTTTATGAGCCCTAACATATTGGCTCAAGTACTCCTGCAGTAGTGTGTTGATCCATTTAGTATGCCCATATGTCTGCAGATGGTAGCTAGAAATCTACAACAACTCTCTCCTCACCAAATTGAATGTGTAGTCCAAAATATGTCTGTGAAAAGCGGATGTTGGTCCAACACAATCCTAAAAGGTACTCCCCAATACTTCACAATGTACTTGAAGAATATATCAAATGATTTCTTGGCTCCACAAGGTATTTTCATTGGAATGAAGATGAAATACTTGGAAAAATGATCAACAATGACCATGATCCCATTATACCCTTGCACCTTTGGTAACTAAGTAATGAAGTCCATCGAAATGCTCATCAAAGGTCTCTATGGAATCGGGAAAGGCTACAACAATCCTATGTGTCTCTGGTTATCTGATTTGTCCTCTTGACAAATGATGCCCATATGCACATAATCGTCTACATCTTGCCTCATCTTCTCCCAAAATTACCCTCTCTCCAATAATTCCAAAGTGCGACACTATCATGGGTGGCCAACCCAAGTAGAATCATGCCACTCCTTCAAGAGGTTCCTCCTAAGTCCATATGACTTCGGAATGTAAATGTTGTCAGAAAAAAACAAGAGTCCATCTCATAGAAAGAACTTTCTCATCTTCCCTTCCTTCACGTACTTTAGAACATTCTTCTCTTGAGTATCGGTCTCTACACTCACACATAGTCTACCTTTCATCTCATCAGTCATATGAACCTGACTACTACTCCCCTTAGCACGAGATTGTCCCTCCTCCTCCAACACTACCAACTGTGCCTTCTTGTTGAGGGCATCTGCAACTACATTGAGTCTACCTAATCTGTACTCAATAGTCATGTTGAACTTCCAAGAAGTCTTGCCAATGATCTTGATTTGCTATCAACTTTGGTTGGATGAAAAATAGCTCGTTGCAACATTGTTAATCTTGACAATGAATGCCTTCCCAATCAAAAAGTGTCGCCATACCTGCAAATAATGGATGATAACAGTCATCTCTTTCTCATGGGCTGGATACCATTTCTCTCTATCTTGTAACTTCTCACTCTCATAAGCCACCTGATTCCCATCCTATAAGAGTACTCCTCCAATCTCAAAATTAGAATATATGTGTTCACCTCGAATAGTCTCTCAAAGTCAAGTAGCCTCAGTATCGGTTCTGTAACCATCCTTTTCTTCAAATTCTCAAATGCATCATGACATCTCTCGGTCCAACTCCATCACTTGTCCTTCTTCAGCAAGTCTATCAGTGGTGTAGTCACCTTGCAATAACCCTTTACAAACTTCTATTAGTAGTTCCTCATCCCTAAGAAGACCCTCATCTCATGGACATTCCCCATTTTAGCCCAATCCTTTATTGCATACACCCTGTTTGGATCCATCTGAATGTGACCTTGACCCACTATGTGTTCAAGGAATGAAATCTTGGTCTGAGTGAACATACACTTCGACTTCTTCAAGAAAAATTGATTTTCCCTCAGTGTCTCAAATATCAAAGCCAAGTGCTTCTTGTGATTATCCATGTTTTTAGTGATTACTATGAGTCATCCAAGTATACCACTATGAACGAATCCATGTATAGATGCAAGACATCATTCATCAAAATGAAAAATGTGGTAGAAGCATTGAACAATCCAAATGGCATGACAAGGAACTGAAAACTTCCATACCTCGTCACTATCTTTGTTTTCTTCTCATCACCCTCTTCTATCCACATCTGATAATACCCATGCCTCAAATCGATCTCTGAAAAAACTTGGGCTTTCACAAGCTTATGGAAGGAATCTACTGCCAGTGGTAGTGGATACATGTTCTTTATCATTTGCTAGTTCAATGCATGAAAATCACGATACATTCGCAAATTGCTTATGTCTTTCTTCCTCTAGAATAATACTTGGGCAACATATGGGGACCTTGAAGGTCGAATGAAGCACTCATTAACCAATTCCTCCAAGTGTCACTTCAACTGCTCCAATTCTGACCCTTATAATCGATACAGAGATTTTACTGGTGGTTCCTTCCCCAACTCTAGCTTAATGTGATGGTCCACTACACATATTCATGTTAGTACTTTTGGAAACTCATTGCACATTAGATATGCATAATTGGCTGATACATCAAAAATATTTTCTAGAATAGGCATCCACACTCCATCATCATCCTCAATCTCTTGAACGATGGTAACATATGTCTCAACATTCAAATCCCACATTTCTCTACTCATACCTAGTCCAGAAACATGTTGCACCTTCACTTCCTTCCTTTGCTGGTGAATAGGAAAATTCCACATTTGTGTGTCTCCAATAAACATAATCTCATCGCAAAATGGAACAACAATGGCTTTGTTTCCCTTGAAAATGTCTTGCCTCAATATCATGTCAAATTTGTTCATCTCCATCACTCTGAAGTACAAAAAATCCTCCCAATCTGCAATTCAGACCGACAATTCACTTGACAACCCTGACACAAGTTTTGTGTTCATTTCCTTGACCTCCACCTCCTTGGCAGTAAGCTATAAACCAACTTCCTTTTACAACCTTGTTGTCGTAAATTTATGTGTGGCACTTGTGTCAACAAAAGCTTGAACGATTCCCCCATAAATCTCCAAGTCAAGAAACCCCAAATTGTGCATCAAACACTTCTTTTCTCTAAGAACCTCGGGATGCATACATCTCTGGTCTCTATTGCATTTTGTTATACTAGCCCTAATACCATCTATCATGCCCCCATCTTGATTCCACCAACCGGGGCATCGACAAGAGTCATATTAATTAACAATTTTTTTTGTCTTCCGAACTACACCTACAAATACTTTTATTATTACAATCTTTCTCTTTTTATTAATATTCATTATGTGTAGAGAACATAACATTATAGTGCAGCAATACCAAACATGAGGCCAACCATCGATTTTCAAGAACTCCATATTTCATTATTTTTTTTCACATATTGGTTCACGGATACCTGGGTTAGTGGGTAGCCGCTACGTCCAGGGTTTTTTAACACTGAGTGGATGCCACCTGAAGGGCATCAACACCCCTCGGCCTATTTACTGACCTAACCCCAAGAGCTTTCGATATTCGACCCTATGACCTCCCATTGGCGAGGCACTTGATTTGACTGATTGAGCTAACTCTTGGGGCTAACTCCATATTTCATTATTGTTTTCATAATTTTACAATTATTTTACAAAGGGGAGGCTTCCCCTGAATGGGTGAAGGACTCTACCTCTTTTTCTGCATAGTTGTTACAGTCTACCGAAACTTAAAGGTGCTTCCTATGGCTCTACCCACAGGGCAGGTGCATACCTCGGCCACTTTGAATGACCCATCTACGTGCACGTTGTCCAGACGTTTCCCACAACCCATGGCACACTCAACTCCCACTCTCGGCTCTTCGCACTGTGGTCTTCTCAATTGGTTTCTCCTTAGTGTCTGCGGTTTGGTGAAGATCCTCAACCGATCTCCCTCTATCATACTTATAGGTTACACATCACACTCTATTCTTAAGTGTGAGGTTTAATCGATGGGTGGGTGAGATGACCCATCAGACGACCTTGCTGTCATACCCAACACGTCCTTCTGCTATCTTGTGAACAAGCCGACCTCTTACTCAACATGTCCATCATTATTCAATGCATGAGCTGACCCGCCGATATTGTGTCATCACAATTCATTCATCTTCCCATCCCCAAGTGTGGGCACCCTGCCCGGGTGTGCACCCACGGTCGTGCATTCCACCCAACATGTTTAACTAAAACTTACATGTCGCCTTTAACCAACCTTCATTCCATCACGTCTCCTTTAACTGAACTTCCATTGAGCGCAACTTTACTTGACCGCTATGTCACACTCCTTTAAATGAATGCTAGTTGTATGCCTTTAACCAATCACCATCTGCATGCCTTTAACCGAACACGATTTGGGCAAGCGCCCACTGCTATGACACACTCGCCACTATGTTTGCATGCCCATCGCACAAACATGGGCGTGCCTATACCCATGAATCGCCTAAGTGTCATGTGCGCCCAATTGTCCACCTAAATCACTTGAGGATGGTGATGCCAACTCGAGGCCCTAGCAGTAGGGGTAATGTGTGAATTAAACACACCTAATTTTTTTCTTTCAACTTTGTGGAGGTGGTCTCTCTCAAAGTAAGGTGAGATTTGCTTCTTTTGGAGGCCAAAGAAAATGAGGAGATGCCCTATCATTCTGATTTTGAGCTACATAGATCAGTCTTGGATCTAAGAAGGGTCCTCATCATAGGTAGATTTCGTAAGAAGAGGTTGCATTTTCTATACTCTCCTTCTTATATCAACAAATGGAAACTCTTATTTGTTTAATCCTTAAAGATAAGTAGGCAGATAGTTATAATGTTTTCTCTCGCTTGGAAAATGTTACATGCATGTTGTGCAGTCAATGGTTTTGTTTAGACAATATGGATTCTAGACTAGCTCGGGTGGACAGTTTCCTTATATCTGATTCGACTTTTGGTGACCTTACTAACGCTCCTATGCATTTGGGTGATTTCATTGACCCACCGGTGGACAGTGCTACGGACCTGACTATTATATCTTCTTATTAAGATTAAGCCCTGGATACTCGTGTGCATTTTGCCATATTCTTGGCATGGCTTTTACATGGTTTCTTAGGTCCTTGTCAGTGGCACTAAGTGCTCATATATTTTCCAAAGTATTGGCATGAATGACATTGTCAGTTTCGATGGCGCTCTTTCCTTGCAACTTGTAAGTCAACTTGTTTTGGTTCTCATACTTGGTATCTACAGTTTCAAGTGTTGGCTTGCAGACTCTCATTATTGCACACATCTTTGTTGAACCTTCAATTTAGCCTTTGTCAATGGTAGTTCACTTTTCTATGTTAGGCGATGGCACTTATGGTTGTTGTGAGTTGAAAGATTTCATTTTGGTCTCTTACCAATGACACACCTTCGTAGACCTTGTCCTTGGTTTTGTTTCATGGCATATGGCTAAGTCTTTGATGGAATATGTTTTCGAGTCCTGTTGGGTTTGTAATTGCATGAAATTGATTCAATGATGTTATATGCTTTTATGTAATGTTTTTCATGTCCCTTAGTACATGGATTTTCTTAGTCTCAATGAGTATCTTTTGGTTTGCAGATGTTTTCAAGTCCATTGTCTCACATTTCTACACTAAGGAAAATCTAGATATAGATGCAATTGTTAGGTAAACATTTCTTAACCAATACAAAGTGTTATTATTTAAAAAAAATATAATAACAAATTAGGCAACAAAAAAATTTAATTGTAATGGAAAAATATTTTTAATTATAAAATTACATATATTTTTCCTCACTGATTAAATCTTCATAAAAATCCATATCTCCCTAAAATTAATTTCGAAAACAAAACCAAAAAAATCCATTTAAAAAAAACAAAAAACAAAAAAAACCCAATAAAATATCCAGCGTTATAATTCCATAAATAGACACGATACAATGAAACTTCGAAACCTTGTCTATATATCTTTACTTTACATGTAAAGGTATTTTTATATAGAGATACCGTAAACAAAAACAAAATGAATTTCTGACCCTTAATTATCAGTGTGGATGAATATATCAGAAAAAGTATATAGAAACTGATTATCTCGAATTATATTATTTGCAACTCATCGACATCTAAAAATGCATTCTAATCTTTATTCGTGTCGTTGAATATATCAGAAGACGAAGTAAATGAAACTGACTTGAGCAAATTAAACCTATTTTGTAATTATCTTCGCAGTAGTGTATAACGCGATTTTTTGAAAGTCTTTCTGGGCGGATTTTTCCGGTCAAAATCCGGCAGTAATTCATTGGAATCCCAAGTTTGATAGCTACTTTCTGCACAATCAATGTCTCCCAAGGGTATCTTCCACCCATTGGTATGTAGAACTTCACCGATATTTTCGGAATGACGCACGCCAAATAAATGAATATAAATTTATTTATTTATTTGAATATTATACTATCGTTTCATAGAGTTAGTAGGGATCGACAGAAAAATGCAGGACCAGTGCATGGATATTTTATACCTTGAAGTGGGAAAACATCCATTTGTCACTGGTAGCCTTTAATGTACTAGGATTCGTGATGAACCTACACAGAATATATAATACGGCTGTAAAAATAGCATGAGCAAACACGGAACCGTGAATCGTTCAAATGCAATGATAGATTCAAACAGCCGGAATATTTAAAAGCGTCTTCTAGACATAATGGCAGAAATTAAAAAGTGAGAATACAGGCATGCAATATATATGGGAGAGTGAGAATACAGGCATGCAATATATTTGGGAGAGTGGGAACCTGAATTACAGGGCATGCATGGAACATGAGAATGTGGCCATTTAACTTTGGGATTTTGCTGTGTGACCTTACTTTGGGCATTTTGTATTTCGAGCTTTATATAGATGCCATGGCTTCTACATGGAGAAACTGAATGAAAAAAATTAACAAAATAACATGAGTCTAACAGAGATATTTTATTAGTTGTTTTTCAAATTCATTGATACATTATGAGCATCATACATGAAGGATGAAGGAAGTTTTAGCAGGGCTTTATTCCAAAGAAGGTTAAAATGTGATTCGTATGGGAAATAGAATATCAATTAGAACTTATAATTAAAACATTATTTATAATAATAAATTATTAAATTATATTAAATATATAAATAAAAATATTACTTTTAAATTAATTTGTACAAGTATTTTAATAATAATAATTTTAAATATATATAATAATTTTATTATTTCATAAATGATTTAGTTTCTTAAAATACATATATATTGTTAATTAATTTAATATTTATATTTATATATTTTTTGTTAGGAAATTGTGAGAAGTATTTAGGTGGTTGCTAAAAAATTTAGAATTTCACTTAATTTAATAATTGGGTTTTGAATATATCTTTCTAGTTTGGGGAATTTTCAAACCTAAACCACTTTACAGAGGAAACTCTTTTGAAAATAGAGAAAAATCACATTTATACTCTTACTAAATTTAATTTTGATTTTAATTTATATGTAATTTAAACTAATTCATTAATAAAAAATTCTAAAATATTTTATAAATATAATAAAAATAAAAAAACCTATTCATCATAACGTAAATATAATTAATTTGTGAAAAGTTAGTAAACAAATAACTTTTATAAGAAATTGTATAATGTTGGTGAACAAATAAATTTTGTAAATTTGTTATATGTATTTATAGATATCAGAAATTTTATATATAAAAAGAGATTGCCTATAGAAACAATAATTTATCTATATTTTTAAAAGTAAATTATGGTAAATGGGTTTATTTTTATATGGATATAATAATTAATGGTTGCATGGAGAACGTATATGGAATAATCAAATTCCAATGATAAAAAAGACTTAACAAGTGAAGAGAATGATATGATTCTAGATGAAAAAAGGTTTGAGTATGTACTTGGTTGTCTATGAGTGAAGTATGAGAAGTTTTATGTATCTAAATCAAATGTGGCTTCGATGAGGTAAGTGTGCTATTACAAAGATCGCAGTTTGTAGTTCATGATCAACTACCTAATTTGAAGGTTCATGGTAAGACAAAACCACATCACATTATTTTTCCATCGTGTTTGTGGTAAAAATAAACTACTTGAAGTGTGAAGGTTTATATTTAGCCAAAAGGTGCGAAGAAAATAGTTTACAGAATAATCGATTTTATGTAGGTACGAAAAAGGATGTATAAGAAATTTCAATGATAAAGAAATCTCAAGAAGTGAAGAGAATGCCATGATTTTCAATGGAACAAAGAAGAAAAAATCCAATGATAAAGAAAGCACAAGAAGTGAAGAAAATGTCATGATTTTGGATGGAACAAAGAAGAAAAAATCCAATGATAAAGAAAGCACAAGAAGTGAAGAGAATGGTATAGTTTTGGATGTAAAAAGCAAGAAAAGTTGGGGATAGTGCACGTGAGAATATTGTGGTATCAATGAAGATGAAAACAAAGAAAAATAAATAATGACAGAAAGTCAAAGATGAAGGTTTGTTAGAGTCATACATTATATTTGTAAACAAGTCTACGGTGTCATGTTTGAGTATGTACATGGTATATGTATGAGTGAAGTAATAAATTTTATATACCTAAATCATATATGAGTTTGATGAATTGTAGGGTATATTTGTGGTTAGCGAGAAAGTTGTTGAGAAGGTTCATGATTAGCCAAAATCACTTCATGATGTTGTGATGTTTATGGCTAAAAAAAACAAATTGATGTGTGAATGTTTGGGGTTAGCCAAAACTACTTCATGTTGATGTGAGGTTTTTGTTAAACATCAACCACCTATGGTTTGATGGTTGAGAGACATGCATAAAAAACCCAAATGTCTAATTCGAGAGTATGGTTATGGGTAAAGCAAGAAAAACCCAAAAGAATGATGTAAGCGATGTTCTAGGTACATGTAAAAACATGACGACATGTGATGGAAGAATGGTTGAATGAACTATGTGTACAAATGACATTCTATTAGAGTTGTGGTTGCAATGGATACTTACCCATGCATTCGTTTATATGGACATCAATATCATAGAATTATGACAAAAATATTAGGTTGGACCAAACATCGACATTGTTGATTAAGATGATCATGTGTTGAAAATGAAGACCAGCTAGGTGTCATAAAGAATACATATCTCCATTAAGGAGGATATTTAGATTGAATGGGAGAAGCCTATTGTTCCAATGCATTCTTCTAGATTATCATAGAAAGTTGTTAGTTTCCAAGGTAAGAGTGGATTTCAGCTACATCTACATCTACATCGTTATCTTCAAGATTGTTGTGATTATTTAGTGTATTAATACTATAGTTATAAAATAAAACTCTATTATGTGTTTGGTATATAGAATTCCATTAATAAAATCCATTACTATAATAATTATTAATTTTCAAAGTAAGAGAGAATTGGAGCTATGTAGACATCATTATCTCTAGGTGCTTGGGATTATTTAGTGTAAAATAAGATTGTATTCAGTATTTGGTGTATGAGTTTCAATTAATAAAATCCATGAGTGAGACAATTATGTGATCTCTTTGTGTTGTATTTGGTTTTCTCTTTCATTATAATGAAAAACTAAATTCATAAACATATAGTTCAATGCATAGTTCTGATGCCCATCTCCTCCTTTTATTTGCTGAACTGACTTCAATTATTTTTGAGTCGCCAGTAAGGCGAACAACACCAGTGTCATTACAAACGCATAGTTCATTCAATGAATATATTTTGCATTTAAATAATTCATGCCGCAAAGTAGTAGTTTCTAGCGGTAATATAAATCCTGTATATTCAGATAATGGACGGAAAATCGTGCATCTCCATTATCTTACACTGAAGACGAGAATTTTAAATTGGTTTGAATTATTTTCCATGTTTTGAGTCTTAATGTTTTGAGTTCTTTTGCGAGTTCTCAAACAATGAAGAATGCATTGCCAACTTAAATTAAATTAAGATATCTTCTTGGTCCGGTCAGGATAGGAAAAACAGATGCCTCCAAAAAAAATATAATACTCGCGATAATTGTGCTAAAAATTGGTAATGATACTCACCAGGTGAAAAGAGTGTTTTGAGTGTAAGTGCAATTATGAAATTTCATAATAATATAATCACGAGATTTCATTATAATATGAAATTTCATGATGTCACTACAAAGTGAGCATCTGTTAATCATTTTACTAAGAGGTTATTCGAATTTTATTAGAGGGGTTGGAGAGGCCCTCTTCAAAACTTAAACGGACCTTTTCGGTTCATCCATTACAAATAAGCAATTTAATTAGTTGTAGTGGAATTAGTTGATAATGGAGAGTGATTTAACTGGTATTAGCAACAATAAGGACAAATAGATTACAATACACAGTATATAGCAATCCCTGCCTCACCCCATTGTAACCGTCCATTATGCACTTGACAAAGGAAAGTGGTTGATCTGATTGATTGATGTGGAGTTTTATATATTTGGCGGTCTTTTCTCTTTTGGGATTTATATATATTTGAATGTAATGGTATTGGGTTTTTTAATTTTTATTTTTTTAATTACGTTAACCAGTGTTTATTGTTTAATAGAGTTTCCACAAATTCAATTTAATTATGAATAATTATTTAATGCATAATATAAATTTAACTTTAATTTAATATTCGAAAATATTCATAATAATATACATCATTTAAAAATTGAGATTTATCTGTAAATTACTTATGTTTTTGTTTTTTTAATTAAATTGATTGATTAAAAAAGTGTTGTATCACCAAGAGTCATTTTACCAAGAATCATATAAAATGACTTGTGATTCTTTTAAGTATGTTGTACTGATAATCGATAATCTCGTTTGATAATCAATAATATCTGTAACAAAACTTATTAGTATATTAAAATACCTATAATTAAATCAGAATAAATTCATCATCAATTGAAGAATCTTGTTTATTATAGTAATATATATATATATATATATTATATATATATATATATATATTTCTTTTAATATTTAATAATAACAATAATAACAATTACAATAGATTTTTCTTATGACTTTTCTAATTTTAACTTTAAACTTCTAACCCATTTTAAATATATACTATATAATTATTGTGTAGTAAATGTTTGATTTTTAATTTCTCTGAACTATTTATTGGATATGGATACAATCATTTTTATTAAACTTTCATGAAAGCTAAATTGCGTCTTAAAAATTTTTGTCACCATTAAAATATTCTATCATTTATAATAAAAATGAAAATATTTATAAAAATTCATTAAAATATTCTAAAATCATTTAAAATTAAAAAAGAAATTTTATAAAAATTCTTAAAATCTTATAGAAAATTCTTCTCTTTCTCTATTAATTGAAAATGTTGGTAATGTCTTGTAGTTTAATAGGTAATTTTAATTTTACGTTGAAGTTGTTCATTTATATGAAAGATACAAATGTGTACATTTTACCTACATAAAAAATATTCCAATTAATATTAATTAATATTAATATTTCAAGTTGAAAAATTAAAGAAAAAGTCTATTCTAACATGGAGTAGAGCAAAAAAAATAATATTTAATTTTAAGTTGAAGTTGTTCATTTGGATGAAAAGATACAAATGTGTACATTTTACATGCATAAACAATATTCCAATTAATATTAATATTAATTAATATTTCAAGTTGCAAAATAAAGAAAAAGTTCATCCTGTTAAAAAGCAATGTTTGGATTAATAAAAAACAACCATTGGTCTGCTCTACGATAGAGAGTCTAAACCAAGAGAGTTTGGCAATGCAGAATGCTCTACATACTCAATGTACATCACACATTATATAACAATCATGGTTTTAGGGAAGTTAGAATTGTACCCTAGAAAATAGAAAATAATTCCTATCCTGAGGTACCGTGAACCAATTCACTATTCTAGGATATTCTCCATTATCTCTAACACTCCCCCTTAATGGAGAAGGGGTTCACAAATATGTCTAATATCTCCCTAAACATTTCAAACTTAATTTTTCCAAGAGGCTTAGTGAAAATGTTTGCAACATTATCACATGTATTACAATATGCAAGATAGATTTCTTTTGATTGCACTTTCTCCCTGACAAAGTGGAATTGTGTATCAATGTGTTTCGTGTTCTTGTGAAACACCAGATTATTAGCAACTTTGATTGAACTCTAATTGTTGCATCTGATTGTTGTTGCATCTTTTTGTTCTTCCTTGACATCCTGGAGAAGTCTCCACAACCAAACGACCTCACATGTTGCTGCACACATAGCTTAATACTCTTCTTCCACTAAACACAAGGAAACTGTGTTTTGTTTCTTGTTGCTCCATGTAATTACCCCTGATCCAATGCTAAATGCACCATGTTATGGATTTGCGGCCATCTACATTTCCATCGAAGTCTGAATCTGTAAATCTTGTCAATCTAACATCATAGGAATCAGTATAAATAATACTATAGTCTATATTACCTTGTAGATACCTTAATACACATTTTGCTGCATTCCAATGACTCTCAAGTGGCTTGGACATGTATTGATTTAGCACACTAACTACATAAGCCAAATCTTATCTAGTAGTGGTTAGGTAGATTAGGCTCCCAACCATCTATCTATAAAGTATCACATCTACCTCTTTAGAGCCATCCTCACTCTGAAGTTTAGTGTTTTATTGTAATGGTACTGCTGCAACCTTACACTGATCCATCCTGAATCTTTCCAGTAGACCTTTAACATACTTACCTTGAGACAGAAAGGTTTGTCTTGAATATCTCCAAATCTCAAGACCCAAACAATATCTTAATGCACCAAGGTCTTTCATTTTGAACACCTGTGACATTGGTTGCTTGATTTCTTTGATTAGAGCAATAGAATCACCTGTAATAATTAAATCATCTACATACAAAGAAATCAACACTATGCGCCCCTGTTCATCTTTCATGGTATATAGATTAAGGCCATTTTTACTTATGTTATGGCCAAGTTGCAAAAAAATGAGTCAATCTTTTCATACCAAGACCTAGGTGCTTGCTCTAGTCCATAATCTACAGACTAAATCCATATAATGCTTCATAAGGAGTTTTAAACTCAAAACTCTTTGTAGGATGAATATTTTTCAAATAAACTACGGTATTCAATGCTTCAACCCAAAAACCATTCGAAAGATCCTTACCTTTTAACATGCTCATAGCACATTCCACCAATGTTTTGTTCTTTCTTTTCGTTATTCCATTCTACTGAGGCATATGGGGTACTGTGAATTGTTGTAATATCCCATGGTCTTTACAATACTTGATAAGATCATCCTTCCTGTATTTCCCCCCCTTGATCAAAGCAGATAACTTTTATATGCTTCCCTGTTCACTTTTGAATCATGTTTCTGAATTGCTTAAAGCATTCAAGTGTGTGACTTTTCTTACTCAAAAAATATACGCAAGAAAAATTTGTGCAGTCATCAATAAACAGTAAAAAATACAGTTCAACTCCTAATGAATTTGTTTGCATGGGTCCACAAAGATCTGTGTGCACTAATTCAAGTATGTCTCTCTGTTTCTTCTCTAC
This sequence comes from Pinus taeda, assembly GCA_000404065.3. Lineage (NCBI taxonomy): Eukaryota > Viridiplantae > Streptophyta > Pinopsida > Pinales > Pinaceae > Pinus > Pinus taeda. Next base: position 17,899 of record APFE030114695.1, on the reverse strand, counting down.
TCGAACAGGGAATTCCTCTCTATGCATCTTTCCTAATGTATAAGCATCACAATCATTATGCACTTGTTTTAACATAGGAAGATCTCTTAGCATTTCCTTTTTATGAAGTAATAGCAAATCATTGTTGTTGATATGACCAAATATCTAATGTCACAGCTCTTCAGTAGTCAAACTCGCTGCTGTCAAAGCTCGAACTGGTGCTGGTCTTACATCCAATTTGTACAGACCTCCTATTCAAATTCTTGTAGCATTAGCCTTCATGCCATCTAACAGATCTTTAATATAATAGTTAAATTAAAAAAATTCAACTTTAAGATCATGATCTGTAATCATGGATACAGAAATCAAGTTCTTTGTTACACCGGGAACATACATGACATTTTGTCTTACAGTACCATTAGGTAAAATGACATAAATTTTTCCACACCCTTTGATCTGATGACTTCTATCATCACCTAGGTAGATTTGTGCTCCGTCGTTGATTTCTTTAAAATCATAGAACCATTTCTTGTTCCCCATAAGTGTTGATGCTCCTGAATCTACATACCAGATGTTTGCATCAACATTCTCATCAAAGTCTGCCTTGAACAATCTTAAGTTCTGCTCATGATTATCATTTGTGAGATGACCTGCATGTCTTTTTTTCTTTTGTTGTTGTTCATGATATTTCTTCTTCCTGCACTCCTTAGCTATATGACCAAGTTTTCTGTAATAAAAACATTTAATTCCAGAGTTGTTTCTATTCGGATGCATTCCTTGAGTCTGATTTGGTCTTTTCTGTGAGTTTCCTCCGTTTTGTTGTTGCAGATTTCCTTTTCCTTAGAAGAAGTTTTCTTTAACCATTAACGCAAGATCGACACTCTAGGGCTTTAGAGTCAATATTCTTTCTCTTCTTGCGTTAATATTCTTGTCAGTTCTTCAAACTTTGGGATCTTCTCCCTCGCATTTATCCAAGGGATAAAAATTTGGTAGTCATGAGTCACACCATTCATGGTAATGGTTACTAGATTTGTGTCTGCAACTGTATCACCGATGTCTACGAATTTGTTCTTCAGATCTTTGTTCCTCGCTATGAAGGCAACAACTGTTTCATTCTCCTCCATCTTTAGTGATAAGATCTTGCTCTTCAGAAATAGAAAATGATTTCTATTCCTAATCTCATACAAATCCTTCAATATTCCCCAAATTTCGCTTGCTGATTTAGATTCTCTAATATGTGGTATGATGCAGTATTTCATTAACATCTTCAGCAGCATCCTTGCTTTACCTTCTCACTTCTCGCAGTCTGGGATTGATGCTGATCCAACTGCTGGCTTCTGCTCATCCCCATTTGCAAGCATCCAAGCATTTTGTACTTCTAGCAGAGTCTGCATCTTGAATTTCCAATTCGCATAATTGGATCCATCGAGCTTGTTATGCTCATTCAAGTATGCTTCAATCATTTGATTATTCATCTTGGCGATTAAAAAAATTTGACAGGTAAAAAAAGTTACATCCCCATTTGCAAGCATCCAAGCATTTTGTACTTCTAGCAGAGTCTGCATCTTGAATTTCCAATTCGCATAATTGGAGCCATCGAGCTTGTTATGCTCATTCAAGTATGCTTCAATCATTTGATTATTCATCTTGGCGATTAAAAAAATTTGACAGGTAAAAAAAGTTATATGTTAGATCTGCCCCAGATCTCTATGAAAGACAATGTTTGTGATCTCTACAAGTCAGCAAGCTTGGCCTCCTTTCATATTTCTCCATGTCGCCTTCTCTTGGCAGCCACAACTAAGATCCAACCCTTTTTTTTGTTTGCATAGTCGGCACGATTTAGCACCACGGCTTCGTGACGGTCGGCGTGAATGTAAAACACATATTCATGACGGTCAGCAAAATAATAACATGCATAAATCTCACAGTGGGATCGGTGCGATTTTTCCCCCAAACCACACGACGATTTCGCCTCAGTCGCGTCGAGCAAATCCTTCACTCAGTGTACAGGTTGTCGCAGCACCGTAGCTCTAATACCATGTTAAAAAATAATGTTTGAATTAATAAAAAACAACCACTATTCAGCTCTAGGACAGAGTCTGAACCACGAGAGTCTGGCTCTGCAAAATGCTCTAATACTGAATGTACATCACACATTATATAGCAACCATGGTTTTAGGTAAGTTAGAACCGTAACCTAAAAAATAGAAACTAATTCCTATCTTGAGGTACCGTGAACCAATTTACTATTCTCTGATATTCTACATTATCTCTAACACATCCTGACTTGGAGTAGAGCAAAAAGAATTTAATATTTTGAAAAAAGAACATTTCTTAATATTTAAAAAGTGTAGTTAATTAAACCGAATTTGAATTAGAATTTGATAACTACGGTGTAATTTGAACTGGAACATCATAACTATAATTATGATGTAATTTATTTGTGCCTTTTTCTTCTTTTTTCGACTCTCCGATAAAGTTTAGTTATCGTTACTCTTTTTTTTTTACTCTCAGATACAATTTGGTCCCCGAAAAAAAATATAAATTTCAAGATACACTACCATAAAACACAAATTTTCACACAAAACATTGTTATACTTAACAAAAAAAAATTACAAACCTATACACATTTTTAAAACCCTAAACTTTGACTCAATTAAATCCCTTCCTTTTATTTTTATTTTTAATTCTCTTTTGATAGGACAGGAAAAAATCACTTTTATAGAACAAAATATCACTTTTATAAAAATCTCCTCCAATAAATTAAACCCCTTATTTAATTTTTTATGTAAAAAATCAAGCTCCACTTTATAAAATTCTTCCAAATATGTATGAGCTCAAATAACGTACGTACTATGCCCTTCCTTTTTGCATGGTAAAAATAACTTTCTAATTTTACTATGCATATGAATAAACCCCTTTCCAATAAGAAATTAACCTACATACTATGCCCTTCTTTTCCCATGGTAAAAAGAACTTTTTAATTTCACTATCCATATGAATAAACCCCTTTCGAATGAGAAATTTTCAAAGGCTTGAATATCCCTTTAACAGCCTAGCCGTTAAATATATCAACCATTAACAAGCCTTTAAAAACCCCTAAATTTATTCAACCTCTTCAAAAAAAACCTTTGGTTTAATAACTTTTTTAACACGTGTACTTTAAATCCTTTTAACATGCTTTTATAACTTCAAACCTTCCGCCGCTTTCGAATTTTTTTTTCAAATGCGCACGGGATGGTCTTTCCGATGTGGCTTTAAAAAAGTTATATCCCCTGGTCGTATTCTTCATATCAGGCGCAGTGATCAAATTTGAAGTCTGGTAATTAATTTTATTTGCAAAGGTATATATTCATTTCGTTTTTTGAGGATGAAAGGTTATTAAAAAAAATCACCTTCTACGGAAAGGTATATATTAAATAAATCTCTCAAAAAATTTCCATATCATTAAAATTTAGAGAGTAGCTTCAATAAAACGTTATAAAATCTCAATATAACTTCTAAATAAACAAAAAAAAATTCTCAAAATCCATTGAAAAGAAGTAAACATATGTTTTTTTTTATTCATTCGATGATCTTCAAAAGTATTTGGACTTACATAATTGAAAATATAAATATATTTTCCCAATAGAAATGAATTTCTAGTTTTCATTTATTTCCATACATCATAAGTAGCATTCCAATCGCCCTCATTGAGAGCATGACGTGCACTTAGAGATTTAAACATTAACATATCTAGTGTCTCCAATGAGAGTCTTTATCTATCATCATTTTTTATCATGTTTTATTTTGAGAAGCCTCTTTCACACACTAATGTCGTTGTTGGGATAACAAGAATAGTTTGCCATAATTGCATCAAATATGGAAAGTCTTCAAACCATTCATGTTCATATCCACATGTCTCATGCCATACATATTATTTTTAGGGTATGATTTACAAATAGCACAAATAAATTCATTCATTTCACCCAAACATCTAGCAATATCCACAATAGATGATTCCCTAACGCTAAACTTTTTCACATAAACATTTCAACTATCTTTTTGTTGGATAGTCTATATCATTCACTTCTTCATAATAATGTTGAGAAGTGAAAAACTTAGCCACATTAAATACATGTAAATGTATGAATCTCCTATCGAAAGATTTAATTACCTTTACAATAAAACATTTTCCCAAAAGAACACAATCATATAATGCCCTCGAATATTTTCATCTTTGGAAAACTTTTGAACATCAATGGATGTAAATGTACCATACCTATGCTATCTGCAAATTCAAGGGTTCCTCTTTATGCATTAACTAAAAAAAAATACATATGCATTGCATCTACACCAAAAATGCTTTCCAAAAATCGTTTACGAAGCATGCTAATAGAAACATCTAACTTAATGTCAATATATGTAATATCAACATGATCCTCTTTGAACTTTCGATTCAACTTATTTAATTGAACAAGCATGTCTACAAGTATATGGATGCAAATTTTCACTTGAAATATTGTTGCCAACTCATACATTTTTTACTCCCCTAACTCCTAATCCTAACAAATAATGCATGAGTTTAACAAGTCTTTCCATGACCTTTCCTCTGGATATCTGCCTAATTTGATGAATTTTGAAGGCCACTAACTTAGTGATTTGAAATATATACATTATCTCTCTCAATTTTCCATGCCCTTTAGTTCACTTTCCAAGCCATGAATAAACTTTGTTTCAAATTTGTTAATATATTACAACTTTGGAAAATGAGATGAAGCCTAATTGATTGTTAATGATCCATTGTGAGCTATGCAGTGGATAACAAATAAATCAAGAGCATACGAAGCTTAGGAGATAAACCTTCATGAATATCCCTCATGGAAGATGCACCATCTCAACCAAAACCAACAAAATTCATCAAATATAAATCCATTTATGCTAAAAGAGTTCTCACTAACTCATATATACATTGGGCTATTCAATCCTTTATTTGAAGTAAACATATAAATTTTGTTAAACTTCTCCATTCGCCAAATATGTAATATAAAAAATCAATTGGTGTTCCATAATTTGATCAGTGCTTTCATCAACTGAAATTGAGTAAAATGACCTATGCAAAATCTTCTCTTTTAGATTGTTCCAATATGCCTCTTTAGCAACTTGAAGAAAATATTTTCTTGGTGTGGTATTTGTCTATGCAAAAAATTCATATGTTAGAAGCACGCATGGAGCACGTTTATACCAATTCAAGACACATATTGACTTATACATTTCTAAAGCTAAATCATGTATAGAAAAAAATACATGTTTTCAATCATTGATAAACTTTTCTCCTTCCCCGCATTTATCATTAGTTCTACATGTTTAGTGATTGGAATATTACTTCAACAAACTCTACACTATTTGATTGATCATATTCATGTAGATGAGCATCAGCTTCATTTTAAATATTACATGGGTGATTACAATGTCGTGTATGACCAAATCATTAAAAAAATGACAATTGCATTTTATCCTTCTTAGGATGACAAATAGGAGACATTTTTCAAGATTTAAACTATTAAATAAATAAATAAAAATAGAAAAGCAAATAAATATATTAAAAGTCCCTTAGCAAGATTGACATAGGAAAAATTCGACCTTAGAAAGATGCCATAGGATTTGACTATAGATTTCTTCATAGGTTATTCATTGATTTGTTGAATTATGTTTTGTAACATTCAAGGAAACTTGTAGCTCTATGATAGAGAACAAACACTTCATGAAAAATGGTACTTGGACAAGAAATCTATATAGATTTAAGCAACAAAGAAAAATAAGAAAGAGTTTGAATGAGTGCATTACAGTTGTGCAGTCCAATACCCTCAATATAAGATATATATTCTTTGCATAGTTGGCGCATTCATATAATTATGACAATAAAAATTTGCACCATTAATAATGTAGAAAACAACTCGCCTACCCATGCCTCAAATGGAAGGATGGCAAGCAGTTTCATTCAGGGTATCTAGCCACAATGTTGATTTCTAGGGGTGTGGATTCTATGGTGCCCAGGATACATTGTGTGACCATGAAGGTTGTCATTACTTTAAGGAGTGTTGCATTAAATAATCCATAGAATGAAAAACCAAATGTTAATGAAGATATGAGGAGGATAATGAAAAATGCCTTGTAGTCTAGTGTCAAACGACAACTTTCCTTCTATAGATGATGGGTTGCAATTCAAATGAAAATGGAAAAAATGGATGTAGGGAAAGAGAACTCAAGAATAATCACGAAGGAGCGAGAGCACATACATAGTTGTTGAATGGTTATTCAATGTGATCTGCTGCCCTATGCTAGGTGTAATGGTACCATGACTGTTGCATGTCATATTGTTGCAAGTTTCATCATGTTGTTGTAAGTTGGGAGCCTGCCGTATGCTAGGTGTAATGGTACCATGACTGTTGCATGTCCTATTGTTGCAAGTTTCATCATGTTGTTGTAAGTTGGGAGCCTCAGAAAACATCCACAAATCATGACATAACTATTAAATTGTATGAGGTCATTTGGACTTTGACTGGTCAATTCTAAGAAACCCTCACTAGTGAGAGTGATTTATGTGCTAGTATAAACTCGAAATTATTGAAAACTTAAAAAAAATTGACAGGTTATTAAATATTTCCCTTCTTTTGAAATATAAAAATTTAATATAACCTTTGTAATTGACCAGTGATTTTGATATTTTAAATTTTTTTCTAAGTGTAATTTTTTTTTAACCGCTTCTAGAAAGCGCCAGGAACCTAAGGGCAGGCCAGAAAGGGTTCAATTTTGAACATTAATTCCCACGTACTTTCTAGTTGACTTCTTGTGCGGCTCTTTCCTTCAATCTAGTAGGATGACTTCTTTGCAAATGTGGCTACGATGGCTAACTGAGCATTGAGTTTTGATCATAGCGCGCGCCCTCCAGAAAAATCTTTTGAATTTTTTGTCAGAACTCTTCTCTGCATGCTCTCTTCAAAATCCAGTACAGATGGGGCGATGGTGATTGATGCACTTTGGGCTTCGGCTGCAAGCATTTAGGGTTGTGGCCCTCTCTCTATTCAGAGAAATTCGACAAGCTACGACTTATTGCTTAATGATGACGGTGAAACTTTCGACCCTTCACTTCGAGACTCTGCAAGTTGTGGTTACAAAATTTCTGGTTCTGAAATCCTCGAGCTATGATATCAATTTGATGGAAAGGCAAACAGAAGGAAAACATGATATTTCACATACACCAAAGAGTATGAATTGTTGCTCTTCAAACTAGAATCGCACTTACAACTATCCATAGAGTTGTGATTCTTAGCTTTAACATTAGACTTAACTTGATTACAATGAACCCAATATGGGGTATTTATGTTTTTGGGTTAGTCCCTCATTCAAAATAATTTACACGCAAACACACTATATATTAATTTTTCTAAAATAAGACTCAACTCGAAGTAACTCGGCTTGACTAAATTAACTGACACTCTAAATCTAAACTACACTTAACTCAACTTGTCTCTTCATACATCACTTAACCTAAATCTTATTACAACTTCATGTAAAAATAATTACTATCCAACAATATATTCCCAATAAACCACAATCTTCTCTCTTGTAATCGACCATACCTGCAGCTTTTCCTCTGAAGAAATAATTACTATTTCCAACAATATATTCCCAATAAACCACAATCTTCTCTCTTGTAATCGACCATACTTGCAACTTTTCCTCTCAAGACTTCACAACTCTGTGAAGTCAGCAATCCTACTGTATTTACCATGATATTGAAGTTTCCAATGGTTGGAGAGAAGAGATCAAATTCAATGAGTGCAATTTGTCCCCATCTAGCATGCATTGCCAAGCATCACATTAAATGTGAGAGTAACGCATAATTTTGTTACAAAAGCTCACATAATAGAGTTTTCATTAATATTCGCATCAAAATGGAAATGGCTGCGTTCAAATAAAATGGGCAAGACATCAATTTCTCCAAGTTTAAAATATTGCACAATACGGTATAATTTAAAACTCTTTTTATATGATCATAATTTATGACATAATATATATATATATATATTATATATTATATATATATATATATATATTTTGTATTGGTGTGTCGTGTGCATACCAAACTTGGCCTATTGCAGGAAGTCATATCGAGAGAACTTTTTGTTTTCTTGGTGATTTAATGTAGAGAAATAGGAAACAAGAATGGAGCCATTATCCCATATACCTCAGTTATGAGATCTCTGAAAGCAAACCCCAACAATGGCCCATAGAAGCTGAGTATCATAAAAGAATCAGAAATATAAATATAAGGAATATTGTTGTGAGATAGTTAATATATCTTGGATATATAATTTTTTGGTTTAGTAAATATTTTAACCACACAAAATTTTATGAGACTAATTAAGTAGAGAAAATCTCTCAACCAACTAAATCGTAAAAGATGTATACTTACAATTCTGCAAGAGGAAGTGATTCAATGATGATATGATTGCGTTCAAAAACCTCCAAAATGGTTTATATGGCAAAATATTGATTTGTGAGAGGAAGAACACCCACAGTATGCCTTGCAAAATGTTTTGCATGATTATGTCTTCATATCGATGATTGCCTCTTCATGAAAAGGTATGACCAAACGAGTAAGATTTTCCTACTGATTTATTATTGCATAGAAAAGTTATAACATAACCGTGATACCAATTTTTGTTTTTTAATAAAAGTAAATAGTAACCACATTGTCGTATAATATGATCATTCTCTTTCTCAGAGATTCTAAAATAACAATGCATATCTCAAGTAAATAATAATTCACGAAAAAGGGGTCTCTAATCCACCACCTTGTGATGTTATAACATATTAGTTGTGCTTGGTATAACTATTTCTATTTATCTATGCCTTCAAATTGTAAAATTACCTTTTTGGTTGATGTTATAAAATTGAGCCACTTAATTTAGTATATGTTTCCAAACTTTGGAGAAGGGATAAGCTTTTTGATGTTAATATTCCCAGGCTCTTGTTAGAATTTTCTGCTAAATTCTATAAGAGACAGACAAAAAAAAATGCTCTGTTTTTACTCTGTTTCTGCACAAAAAACTGGAAAATTTGTTTTCTGGAAATGGTGTTGCAGCAACGTAGTGTGGTGTTCGAGCAATGCTGTTAGAATTTTTCATAATTCACAAACAAAACTGATAATTGCATAGTGGAAATAATAAAAAAAAAATTTGCAGAATACAGTGTTACAGCGACGCGAAACTGGTGTAACAGCAACACAGTTTCGTCAGTTGTTGTTCTTGGTGTTGCAGCAACATAATTTCGTTAGTTGCTGATCTTGGTGTTGCAGCGACGCGTTTTGATGTCAAGTCACTTTTTGACTTACGGTGTAACGGCAACGTGCAACGGTTGACGTCGAGTCACTTTTTGACGCTTGGTGTAACAACAATGTGCAACGATTGACGTCAAGTCACTTTTTGACTTACGGTGTAACAACAACGTGATTTTGACGCTTGGTGTAACAACAACAGTAAACAAGCTAAACAATAAACTTGTAAACAGTAAACTTGTATTCATAAACAGTAAACAAGCTGATACAAATTTGTCTTCCTCTTGACAAAGGGATAAAAACAGGAACACTTCAGTTCCAGAAACCAATTTTCACTATCTCAGAAAATTACAGGTTCAGCACTGCTGTGCGTTTACAGAAGAGACTCTCTGTATTCTACTAAACTTCTCTCTTAAAAAACAGAACTGTTGTTCATTACATTTATAGGAAAAATATCTGAGTTTAAACAATAAAATAACCAAAATATCCTGTAACGCTTATCTGCGTATTGAATGCAGAAGCGGTGATGCCTTTCTCAAGAAAACAAGTTGGCGGTTGCAGGGGAATTCAATTCTGCGCATTTAATGCTCATCAATGTGCAAAATATCAGAAGACTTTGCGGCATCGAACAATCTGAAATATCTGCAGAAGATCAGATTTCGGATCAGCAGTTATTGTGTTGCAGTTGGAATTAAATTCCAGCACTCCCCCTTAATTTCAACTGCTGCATACCCAGGCATTTCCTGAAATGATCAAAACTTTTCCTTGCTAATCGTTTTGTCAAGATGTCAGCAAGTTGATCCTCTGTTCTACAATGTTGCAAAACAATCTCACCATTGTTAACCAATTCACGTATGAAGTGAAATTTGGTATCTATGTGCTTTGTTCTTTTATGAAAAACAGAGTTTTTAGACAATGCTATTGCTGAGCTATTATCACAGTAAATGGTTGTGCCATTTTCTTGTTCATGACACAAATCTCTGAGAACTTTTCTCAACCACACTACTTGGCATGTTGCTGCTGTCGCTGCCACATACTCTGCCTCTGTTGTTGAAAAAGACACAACCGGTTGTTTCTTGGAAGCCCATGAGATGGCTCCCAATCCCATATGAAACACATATCCTGATGTGCTTTTCCTATCATCAACACTTCCAGCCCAATCACTGTCCGTGTACCTTGTCAACATAAAACTTTCAGAAGAGGAGTATAAAATACCAAACCCCTTCGTTCCATTCACATACCTTAGAATCTTCTTGGCTGCCTGCCAATAAGTCTCTTTCGGTCTTTCCATAAATCTGGAGATTAAACTCACAGTGTGCATAATGTCTGGCCTAGTTGCAGTCAAGTACATAAGGCTGCCAGTTATGCTCTTGTACAGTTTTGGATCAAAATCCTTGCTGTTGTCTTCTTTGGTCAATTTTAGCCCCACTACAGTTGGAGTCACAGCTGCCTTGCTGTTCTGCATGTTAAATCTCTTCAACACTACTTCTACATATTTATCTTGAGAAATGAAAACACCATTTTCACTTTGGTCTACTTCAATTCCAATAAAATATCTTAAGAAGCCCAAGTCAGTCATTTCAAATTCGCTTTTCATGACTGCTTTAAAATCAACAATGAGAGAAGCATCATTGCTAGTAAAAATCAAATCATCTACATATAAAACAACAATAATAATCTTACCGTCATTCTCCTTTATGTACAGTGTGGGTTCACCATCACAGTTATCAAACCCATTCTCAATCAGATAAGCATCTATTCTGCTATACCATGCTCTTGGAGCTTGCTTCAGCCCATAAAGAGCCTTCTTCAGTTTTCAAAATTTATGCTCTTGGCCATCAACTTCATAACCTGGAGGTTGTTCAACATAAACCTCTTCTTTTAACACTCCATTCAGGAATGCAGATTTAACATCCATTTGATAAATCTTCCATTTGTATTGTGCTGCAATAGACAACACTGTTCTGACTGTTTCCATCGTTGCTACTGGTGAAAAGGTTTCATCATAGTCTTTGCCTTGTTGCTCCTTGTAGCCTTTCACAACAAGTCTTGCTTTGTGCCTGTCAATCTTGCCTTCAGCATTACTTTTGGTCTTATAGACCCACTTAACTGCAATGGCATCTTTGTCTTCAGGGAGGTCCACTAACTCCCATGTTTTACTTTTTTCAATTGCACCAATTTCTGCATTCATTGCTTCAATCCATTTTTCTTCATTTACAGCATCTTCAAAATGAATTGGGTCATCAACATGACAATACAAAGTGAATAATGAATTCAGACCGGTATTGTTACTTACCTCTCCTTGTTCATAAATCTCATTCAGATTTTTGAATCTTGGTCTTCTTGGTGTGCTTGGAGTTCCATCCGAACTTGAGCGTATTTTTGATCCCTGTGGTGTGCTTGAAGAAGCGCTTCCTTGACTTCTTAAGGTTGTTCGAATTCCAGCTTGTGGTGTGGTTTGTTGAACTTGTTGTGGTGGGGGAGGAGCCACCAAGGAAGGATTATTTGCTGCTATCCCTTCCTCTTCTTCTTCATGAGACACAATTGTCTTCACATTCACTGTTTTTCTAAGCTTCCATCCCAAGCTTCATCTTCAATAAATTGCACATCTCTGCTTACTATCAATTTCTTAGTGGATGGATTATAGAGTTTGTATGCTTTTGAATCATCACAATAGCCAATAAATACACACTTCTCCCCGTTACTATCAAGCTTTTTACTTAGCTGATCTGGTACATGTGCATAAGCTACACAACCGAATACTCTCATGTCAGTGACAGTTTGCTTTTGACCACTCCATGCTTCTTCTGGTATTTTGTTCATGACAGCTTTAGTTGGGCATCTATTCAAGATGTAAACTGCGCAAGTGACAGCTTCTGCCCAATACTCATGAGGCAAGTGTTTTGCCTTCAGCATACTTCTAACCATGTCAAGAATGGTCCTATTCTTTCTTTCGGAAACACCGATTTGCTGAGGTGTATACCTTGCGGTGAACTGCTTTTGAATGCCATTTTCTCTGCAAAAACGCAGAAAGTCATGGGAGATGTATTCTCCTCCTCTATCTGTTCTGAGCACTTTGATATAATGCCCACACTGCTTCTCAACAAGAGTCTTGAAGTGGCGGAATTTCTCGAACACTTCACTCTTCTGTTTCAACATATACACCAATGTCTTTATGGTGTAATCATCAATGAAAGTTAAAACATATCTATTTCCGGCAAATGATGGTATTTGCATCGGTCCACACACATCAGAGTGAACAATTTCCAAGGGTGCTTTTTCCCTTATACTCTTTCCTGCTAGAAAGCTTTCTTTGTGTTGCTTGCCCAAGATGCAGCCTTCACAAAGGCTGTCTGGTTTTTTAATCAACGGAAATCCCTTTACCATTCGCTTTCTGTGCAACAGATTCAGACCTCTGAAATTGAGATGTCCAAATCTCAAGTGCCACAACCAATTCTCATCTTTCACTTGTTCCTGAAAGACTTCTTGTGTTACAGCCGTAATAGTTCTTCCTTCCTTCAAATCTGCCCTTAGTTTGAGAGGAAACATTCTAATGCTGGTTATCTGCACCTGTGCAATGATCTTCTTACTTGGAGGTATATGTCTGATTGTACACGTATTATCTTTGAAGAACACATTGTAACCTTTGTCAATGAGCTGTCCAATGCTCAAAAGATTACATTTCAGACCAGGTACATAGTATACCTCTGGCACAATCATTTGTTCTCCATTTCTTGCTCGGATACTGACTCTGCCCTTACCCTTTGTCCATGAGCTTACTGTTTGCTTGAACCTTCATCTTGGTTCTGATTGCAGCTCCTTCCGCTTGTGCTTGCAGGATAATATCTGTCTCTATTTTGGCTTCTTCCATGAGCTCTGTTATTTACTCTGCCTCGACATTTTCTTTGCCTGAAAGACATCTGAGTCTTTAATGCTTGCTCGAAAGAGGAATCTGTTCCTCTACTCAGTCTGTGTTCATGAGACATAAGAGAAGCACTCAATTCATCTATCGTGAACTGTGAGAGATCTTTTGTTTCTTCTATTGCTACCACAATAGCTTCAAACCTTGAGGGTAAACATCTCAAGATCTTTTCTACGATCCTTCTTTCTTCAAGAATTTCACCATGATATCTTATCTGGGTTATTAAGCCAAATAACCTGAGTGAAGAATGAATCTATTGTATCAGATTCCTTCATGCTGAGTGTTTCAAAGTCTCTGCTCAACATCTGCAACTTTGCAGTCTTCACCTTCTCCATGCCTTGATAGGCAACTTTGAGAATATCCCATGTCTCTTTGGATTTTGTTGCTGCTGCAATCCGTGGAAAAACACTTTCATGTACTGATTGGAAGAGGAAAAAGAGGGCTTTGGCATCCTTCTTCTTGTCACTCTTCAACTAGTCTCTTTCTGCTACTATCGAAGCAGCCAATGCTGTTGCATCTGTAGGTTCAGCATAGCCAGTTTCAACCAGCTCCCATATTCCTTGAGAAGCAAACAATGCTTTCATTGTTATGGACCAATAACTATGATTTTTCCCATTAAATTGTGGCAGTTGGGAATTTGTCAAACCAGTTCCAGCATCTGCCATCTTAACTCTGTATAGGTAAAGAAGAGATAGTGACTGAATAATTAAAAACAAGCAAAAACTTTCTCAGCTGGAAAAAATCTGCTCAATAACCTTCTTACAACTCCTACAGTGAAAAACAAACTATGTTTTTGACTCACTGAATGCCTAGACCTGCTCTGATACCATGTTAGAATTTTTTGCTAAATTCAATAATAGACAGACAAAAAAAAATGCTCTGTTTTTACTCTGTTTCTGCACAGAAAACTGGAAAATTTGTTTTCTGGAAATGGTGTTGCAGCAACATAGTGTGGTGTTGCAGCAACGCTGTTAGAATTTCTGATAATTCACAAACAAAACTGATAATTGCATAGCGGAAATAATAAAAAAAAGTTTGTGGAATACGGTGTTACAACAACGCGAAACTTGTGTAACAGCAACACAGTTTCGTCAGTTGTTGTTCTTGGTGTTGCAGCAACGTAATTCCGTTAGTTGTTGATCTTGGTGTTACAACAACGCATTTTGACATCAAGTCACTTTTTGACTTACTGTGTAACGACAACGTGCAACAGTTGACGTCAAGTCAATTTTTGACGCTTGGTGTAACAGCAACGTGCAACGATTGACGTCAAGTCACTTTTAGACTTACGGTGTAATAACAACGTGATTTTGACGCTTGGTGTAACATCAATAGTAAACAAGCTAAACAGTAAACTTGTATTCATAAACAGTAAACAAGCTGATACAAATTCATCTTCCTCTTGACAGAGGGATAACAACAGGAACACTTCAGTTCCAGAAACCAATTTTCACTATCTCATAAAATTACAGGTTCAGCACTGTTGTGCGTTTACCGAAGAGACTCTCTGTATTCTACTAAACTTCTCTCTTAAAAAATAGAACTGTTGTTCATTACATTTATAGGAAAAATATCTGAGTTTAAACAATAAAATAACCAAAATATCCTGTAACGCTTATCTGCGTAATGAATGCAAAAGCGGTAATGCCTTTCTCAAGAAAAGAAGTCGGCGGTTGCAAGGGAATTCAATTCTGTGCATTTAATGCTCATCAATCTGCAAAATATTAGAAGACTTTACGGCATCGAACAATCTGAAATATCTGCAAAAGATCAGATTTCGGATCAGTAGTTATTGTGTTGCAGTTGGAATTAAATTCCAACAGCTCTTTCAACGATAACAGATGGTTTTCTTACGTTATTTGAATGGGAATTATTTTTGGCAAATACTTTTTTGGAAACTAGGCCAATGGTGTTGCATAGGCCAACCCTTACCTAGATTCTCATCTGGTTAGTTGTCCACAGATCAACGATGATTTGGTTTACGGTTAGATCAAATGATAGACACCTCAATCTTTTTGTTGAGGTAACTACCACAACTCTAACCATTATCTGGTCCTTAGTTGCATCCTCTTGCCCTTCGGCGAGCTCTGTAACCCATACCTACGCTTGTTCAACACATAGAGAATCCTACTACACTAGAATCACGTGAGGCAAAGAGGTACAACATTCTCTCTTTCAGGTTTTTCCTTCATCACTTAAAATCCCCACATTGTTTTTTTGGCATCAATATGAATTGGGCATCTTTAAGTTGATTGCAGATTTCCTAAATATTAGAGAATTGGACGGACATGGGCATGATCATTTTTTTGAGAATTGGACGGACATGGGCATGATCAATTTTTTGGCCATGCCCATATCCGTCAGATTCCCAAATAATTGATCGCCCCATGTTTATCCAATTCCCAAATATTCGAGAAATCTGCAATAAACTTAAGCCCAAAGATATGAGTTATTCTTTTCTAGTGTTGCACTTTTTGTGTCCTTTTATTCATTAGGGTTGTCAAATAGGAATTACAAGTGCCACGAATGGAGTGGATTAGGTTAATAGAGGTTATGAATTTGAATCTGGTTAGGTCCTTTCTTATAAGGATCAGAATGTCCTCACCAACTTGGTAATGTTCAAAACCATGCATTTTACAACGGTTCTAAACTAGTTTCATATAGTGTTAGTTTTTAAATCTCGCAATAACTTGCTCATTGCTCTATGCAAACACCCAAGCCATGACAAGTGTTCGAATCTTCTATTTTCAGTTAACTATCGAGTGCTGAGGGTATATATATAGATATGTTGTAACATCGGATATCATCCTATTTTATAACATCGGGTGTTGAGGGTATATATATATAACATCATTTAAGTGGATACCATTTCTTTGTGGTTGCCCCTTTTAGAGGTATGCACATTGGCTCTGGCAACCACGTTGGCTATGAGATAAAAGGAATGAAGTTATGTAGAAAAATAACAAGTTCTTACTCGTTTTGCGTTAATTAATGGTCTCAATTTTTTCCAACAAGTTCCATTTTCTGAGCGTGGAAACCTTTACGATCTACGGTTTTTAAAATCCCTCACAAGAACCCGTATCTGTTGTTAAAGTAGATTATTTCCTCTATAAATTATCTCCACCTTCTCATAGCCTTGACCTTATTTCTCTAATTGTTCACTTTAGGGATTTATGAAAAGATTTCACCGTAAATTTATTTATAAACTTCTTAGTTCTCTAATTAAATAGTAAAGATTGTATTAAAGCTGTTTGCAACCCCTGGTCGGTTGCGTATAGTGAGTTTTTGTTGATACAATCACGGAAGATAGTGAAAAGATTTTTGTTATATTTATAACTTGTTTCCTTTAAGTGCTATGTTGCGTTATTTTATTCCTTATCCAGAAAGAACCTTTGAACTTCTGGTTACCATTATTGGGTTCGTTGGAAATATTTTCAAACAATACAAAAGTGAAACATATGGATAAATAACTCTTTTAAGGGTCTACTCACCACATAACATTGATATTAGTAATTTCTCGTTTTCATTATTGCACTCTATTAGGTAATACATTATACTCTGTTGATTACTACCAACATATGGAATGATTACTGCCAACATATGGAATGAGGAATAGCTTGTTTGTGCTTCTCATTGAATTCAATTTATGTCAATAATATATCAAGTATGGTTTAAAGGATCAACACCAATAATATACGCGCATCACACATACAAATTTTACATTTATCTATAGTTTCGCACATACAAATTTTAATCGAGTATTTGTATGTATTTAAAATATAGTATGTGGGTGTTGTAGTACTCAACAATTACAAATTTGAATTTATTTTAGCTATATAACAAACAAGATGAGTTGCAAGCAACAAGTCCCTGCCATGCTTAGTAAGCACTTTTAGGATAAAATTCCATATTTACCAGTGGTAGATATAGTTTATCGAATTTCAGTGACGCAGATCTAGTTTATCGAATTTCAGTGAATGTGTCGTTCGTAGCTTTCATGGGAAACTGATAATGTGCGAGTCGTAGCCTTCATGGGTAACTGATACAAGTAACAAACAAATTGTATTGGTTGAGTTCTTTTGACTTTACATTTTCTGCCTATCCAGGAAAATGCATCAGGGCTTTCCATTTGCTGTCTGTTCGGGCAAATGCATCAGTGATCAAGGCATTTGGAGATGTAAGAAAATAAAACTAAGGAGAAAAAAAAAGTGTACGTGCAAATTTTTAAAAAAATTGAAGGTATTCATTTTAGTTGCTTTCTTAAGACCAATTCTACAAATACAAACACAGTGAAAGGGTGCTTAGTATATAAACAAAACGAAGCATTTCCCATCATCATTAATTTATCATATATGATTAGATTTATAAGGTTCAACTTAACTAAACTTCAGTATTGAAACTATGTATAATTATGTATGTATTTTCAACAACAGTGCAACGCGTGCAACAACAGTATTTCCCGTGGAATATGGAAAAGCATAAGCCATGATATGGAAACACATAACCAACATTGCAGGATGCTGGTACCCGCTACAATGAAGTGGAACCGTCGAAGTGAATAGGCTAGTGGAGAAGTTATAGAAGTCTAGCCATTCATTGAATTGAACAAATACAATTATATATACAACCCACACATTAATAAATCAATATATTACCCAAAAACAAAGTGATCTGGC